>JANSTX010020773.1:0-16119 GCA_027564355.1 Penthetria funebris
ACAATTCAAATAATTGACTAATATTCCTATGCTTAGAAATTAAAATGGTTTTTCTAACTTCAACAGTTTACCTACCACAACCGTTCAAAGTTGAGTTTGCACGATTTTCCGAAAATGGAAAATCGGTCATAGTTTTCCCAATTTTCCACATAGGGAAAAATGAAAAGCGGATCCTGGTGTATTCTCTAATGGTCTAACTATCATCAAATGGAAAGTTCGATTGGAGAGACTTTTCCATTTTCCGGAAAATGGACACAAATTTTCCAGATCTCGTAAACCGTAAGACTTACGACCTTGACATTTAAGGGTTATGGGCAGCTCAAAAAGTTGAGCACTTCGTCCGAACAAAGTTTTGCTCTATCTTGCAAAAATTTTCCGAGATTTTCGGGAAAATTAGAAAATTTTTCTCGAATTATACAGTTTTTTTTTTAGAAATGTATTCCATCCGCTACCTCAATACGATATACAAAAGGATAATTTCGGAAAATTCACTTCAACAGTGAGAAAATGATGAAAATAAATTGCAAAACTATACGTAAATTTCTTCACATGATTTTGCAAGCACAAGTTTTTTTTTTCTATTTTCCATTTACTTTTTCTTCTGTTAAGTGAATTTTATTTTTTTTTAATTTCTGAATGGAAAATGCGATAAATGTACGAGAACCTGAGGACTTTGCAGATCCGAAATTTTTGTTTTGTGGATAGTTTAGTCGGGTGAACATTTCGTAGTAACAAAATTTTCCTCTAACTGGCAAAAAATGACCCAAATTTTCCGGACAATTTTCTCGAATTTTCCAATACTTTTTTTTTCGAAAATATTTTGCATTGATCATTAAAATAGGGAAAATTAACCACAACAGGAAAATGTTTTGGGAAAATTGAAAAAAATAATACATAAAACTCTTGTTGTTTGTTTCTCGTATTTTCTATTAATTTCTTACGTACTTTGATTTTTTTTTCCGTGTTTTCTTTTTTTGGTTTGCGTTCGCAACTAGAAAACTCAATAATTTTGTAGATTAAAAGAAATTAAGGAAAATTGGATAAATTTAGGGAAAAAACACTGTCGACCTATTTGAAGTAATAGGAAAATGTTAAAAGCCAGTAACAAGTTTCTATCAACGTGAAATTGCAGGTAAGTATAACCATAATTTTTACAAGCGTAAAGCAGTTTTTAAACTACAACCAAATTAAAAATTGCATACCCCAATCTTTGTTTGTTACAAGTAGAAATTTTGTGTGGAGAACAATAAATTCTATAAGATTCAGTGCTAAACAGAAATTTTTTGCTCAAACGAAAAGTGTCGTATATATTAAATGTAAAAGACATTGACTACGGCAGTATTCGGTGTTACAAGCACAAGCGATCATCAGCAAGGGCATACCATCTATGTGATTACATCGTTTCTACATGTGTTGGGATAGATCTATAAAACAAACTCAATAATAGTATGAACTTATACAAGATTCAAAGTTTGTTGAAATCATAATTATTATGCTGTTAACAATAATTGATGGTGGGTACTGAAACAGTAGTAAGGATCCGGATACAAAAGACTCGGCAAATGTTTGGTATGCTGAATGGAGTCTGGCAGTAAAAAAATTGGAATAGGATGGACCATACACAAAAACAATGTGACAAAGAACTGTCATTAAGGAGACTAGTACCAGGTGGAAGATGATGAAATAAAGTGAAGGTGCTGGGCCGTAGCAATCGACAGTCAACAACGGCAGTTGTTCGTTGACGTTCTATGCTCACGTGTGGATTAAAGGTCGAGATGATGATGGCTTAGTAACGTATTATGGTAAAACATTACCTACCATACATAAACAACGAATTTCAATTAATGCATTCAAGGTATTTTGATCATGTTCGTTTTCTATTGCTTACAACAAATGCCAATAGTGAGTGGGGACACAATTTTACAATTAATTTAAACATAAAAATTAATAAAAATGTAACTTTATTTCTAATTACACGCTGCTTATGTTCACCACCCTTACGATAAATAAATAAATAATTCAAAACATTTATCATACAATAATGAAATTACCTTCAATTTAAAAATCTAACAAAATATTTTTACAGATAATAAAAACGTTTACCTCATTTATAATAATAAATTACACTGACTGACCATTCCCTATTTATTTACCCCAAATTTCCCACCCATAATATCCACATCCCCTAAATGAACAATATTTTCAAATATTTAGTATATCCTGTAGACTATAACATTACTACTATTTTCTATATATACTCGCATATATTAAATTCAAAGCAGTAGCGAAAAAGAATGGAAAAGAAACAAAAAAAAAATGTGGGCTAACAAGAAAGTAGTTAAATGGAAAGAATACATACGTCCAAGGAAAGCTGTGACAGCACATTTTTCAATTCTTTTGAATATGTGTGGAGTACACCGTGTTGAACTCGTATGTGTTATGTTCTTAAGAGTACTTCTTCTATCATTCAATCAAACAGTGCCATATTGGTTATACACAGAACACAGATCAAACACAAAATAGTAAAACTCAATAATTCCTAGTATCTTGGACAGCAGTATATTAGTTACCACTAAACTTATATGTACAGATAATTAATGCTGAAACAAGCATATAGTTTTCGATATTATCAGATTTAAGCAGAATTTGGAGAGTGTTTCTAATTTGAAAATATTTTTTCAATTAAAACAAGAACCAATGAAAATGAACAATCTCAATGTGGCGTCTGAGACACCATAAAAAAATGTAATAGCCTATAGGCTATTATCATTGCAATCGCAGATAGTAATTTTGCTTGTATGTAGTCAAGAAAACAAATGACTACACAAATATATTACTATACAATCATCCGTACCTGAATATTATTTCCATTTGATTATATGATCCACAATTAGGATCTGATAATGGAATTTTGAACAAATCTGATAATGCGTTTACAGATACATCCATTAAGCGCATCTATACTCAGTATATGAATATCAATATTTATGTCAAAGTCAATAGTAAAACACAATACAAAATTTGACAAAGAACTCATGATTAATTCACAAATTAGTAACATATGATCTGGTGAAATGAACAGTTGCTACTGCTAAATCAAGAATTACAAATCACCTATGAGTCAAAATGAGGTATAAATGTTACTGACAAGAACGTGTAGATACTGACAAACCTATAAAAGATGAAGTAAATAATAAAACAATACTTCACATAAATTACAAAGGAATACTGAAACCGTTTCAGTAAAGACATGGAACGTGATTTGTGTGGTGGACAAAAGAAAATTTGGAACTTTCTCAGAAATAGAAGTGTAAATGACTGTACCCAAAATTCATCAGTATATGCTATAAGCATGGGTTACACAATTCCAAAATTTGTATACAAAAACACAGAAGAGTTTCATCTGGCACATACGAGGTACAGAGTTCAAGATAATAATTTTTATGACAACCAACACCTGATTAAACATGCAATTAAAACATTGAAAAATAGAAAATCGCACGGTATTATGATGTCATTTCAAACGAGTGTCTGAAATATGGTGGGGAAAACCTAATTGCTGAGATTGGTAAATGTTTCAATAAGTTATTTAAACGTAAAGAGATACTCACAGATTGGAGAACTATTGTAACAATAACTATATTTAAGAAGGACAGCAAAACTGATCCGAGAAACTATCGTGGTATCAATTTATAAACTGTTGTTCAGAAACTCTTTACTAAAATTATTGGCGATGAAATCACGTCAAAAACTGAGATTTGCGATGAACAGAATTCCTTCAGAAAGAACAGATTAACTATTGATTCGATATTTTATATTAAGACAACTTATAAAGAAGTCCATCGAATATACAACACATCAATTTTCATGTGCTTTGTCGATCTTGAACATTGTTCAATATGGTTATGAACAAAATTATACTGAAAATATTAAATCCCACTGGAATTGATTATAGAATGGGAAATCAACTGATCAGTATCATTTGTTATGCGGACGATGCAGAAAATGAGGACGATTTGCAACGTCTATTATTTACATTTAAACAAGATGCTGAAAACTTCAACATGTTGATGTCTACTATGAAAACAAAATCAATTGTTATAGCCAAAGAACCAATAAGATGCAAACTAGTGGTAGATAACATACCAATTGAGCAAGTTATGAGTTTCCGTTACTTGGGTGCAGAAACAAGCAACTATCGAGATGTTATTGCAGAAATCCGCTATCAAACCAACAAGACTGCATCAATATCTGGATGCCTTTGTGACATCATTTGGAGAAACAGGTTCATATTATTAGAAAGCAAAATACGAATTTATAAAACATGCGTAAAACCAATTTTAACATATGCAGTGGAAACTCGCAGTGATACGTACGTCCAAAACTAACTATGAGTATAACAGAAATGAAGATCTTACGTAAACTATAACCGGTCATTCAGTCAGAGATAGAATCAGAAGTGATGATACCCGAAATGAATGTCAAATTCAAGATATAGTAAGATGGGCAAGAACCAGAAGACGTTATTGGAGAGACCATGTTGTAAAAATGCCAGATAATAGAATCGCAAATATTGCAATGAAACCACACCCAGGTGGAACACGGCCCATAGTAAGGCCTTCGCAAATCACAGGTCTATCACCTAACGAGAGAATGAAAACTAAATAAAACTATGAATTGTGGTTATTAAAATTGAGAGAGAATTGCTATGACTAAGTACAATCATCTTCCAACAAGATAAAGATCAAATTCCATACAGAAGCATTGTTGAAGCAATGACTTTCAGGACAGGATATTACACTCAAATGTAGACAATTCACAAGTACAAAATCGACACCATCTTTTATTGTCGTCATCAACGACTAACAATGATCATATCATCAAATTTTATATACACCACAATAGTGAACAAAATTTATTGAGATCTATACGTTCTTTAGTCAATTAGTCAAAGGGGGGACTCAAAATGGAAGTTTTTCACAAAGAAGTTCTAATAGAATAAACACAAAACCCCATATCACTACAAATATCGATTGTATTAATAACAAATTCTGATTCAATTGAAAATATTACAACATGGTCTATGGGACATACTGTACTAGTATGTAAAAGCGTAAGGTTTTATGTGATTATAGTAATCTTTTCATTGCATTACATTCTATGATAAATACTTAGGACATCTTTCACCAACATTAGTTAATCTAATATTCATTTCAATTAGTTATTAATTAAGGAACTATGTGTAGGATAAAATGTACAAAAATATTAATGATAGATAATTTTGGTGAGAAATTTATAGACGAAAATTGTTTCGAAAGTATTGACTAACTACAAATAAGTTCTATTGTCTACTTTCCCATAATTCGTGGAACCTCTCTCACTTTTCTTCTTCACGACTTGTTCTAATTGTTTGTGTTTGTTTATAACACAATGCCACTTAATTTTAAACAAAATAATTGTTAGAAACTATTCGTGTTACGTCAATGTACAGAACTAAAGGTATTTCCTAAAGATATTTTTATGGATATAACTAACGGTTGCATGCAAGTAAAGATATATTCCAACATATACTTGAATATATATATATATATATATTTATATATATATATATATACACCAGAATGACAGGATGTCTGCACATATATAAAGGAGTACAATATTCAACAATGAGATGGAATTTTCTATGTATCAGAAAAACGTGACTTCAAAATGTGTTTAAAAAAAACTTTTTATCAAGAAAAAAGATATTTTTTTCACCTCGTATTTTCAAATTGAAAAATTGGGTAATAAAAAAAAAACACAAAAACGAAGGAATTTTCATGTACGTTACTTATCAATGCGACTCCTCGATAAATGATTGAATTGAATGGATGGTATTAAATGCAAAACATACATTCGAGCAAGTATTATAATTATATATTGGTACTATTATTGATACAGGTACACGTAAAACTAGTTGAAGTCTATTTAGTACGAATAAGGTACCATATACTCAACGGTTTCCACATTCAACCTTAAATGGGGTTCACTATTCACATTATTCCAATTTGAAGCAAATACGAGCCATTTACACTGTACTGTATAACGTATATATGATGTATCCCTTATACACACTACGGTCATGAGAGAAAATCGATTTTATAAGTTGAACGCGTGCGTAAGGACTAAGGGTTACCTGTACAGTAATGTGACAATTTATATAATTTCATCCCTTTGCAATATTGTTTGGAAATTCTCATTCGTCAATTTTCAAATAGAACAAAAATCGTAAATATAGAAATTATAAATAATTAAATTGGAAATTATTAATAATTAAATTGCACAATGGAGTGGTGGGAGGGGAAAAACTTTTTAAAATTCAACATTGAATGTACTCGTACGAGTACAATTAATTTTCTTTCTACAAAGGGCATTTTCAGTATTATTGTAAATAATGGGAATTGTGAATTATATAAGACAAACGTACGTAGGGTAATAATATGTACATAAACATATATATATATATATATATTTAATTAAATTCTAAACATATAAATAGCAGATGTAAATTATGTACCTGTTGCAGTTTTCACACCATGACTTTAGTGTTTTCTTTTTTCGTTTCTATTTGCATACTACGAATTACCCTTGGCAATTTACAAAACAACTTGTTAAGTATATAAGAACACTATAGAGTTTTAGAGCCCCAGAATAATGGAAAAAAGAAGCAAACATATATTCAAATTAATAACAATGTGAATAGATATTACATTAATGAGACAATTAAAAAATGCGAATTTTACTGACAATAGTTTCTCAAAAGCTTAAGATGTCACCACTTCTATACGAGTATATACAAATTTTGTGTTTGTAAATAATGTAAATGTCATCAATTGCTAGCTAAATGTACCGCAAACAATTCAAATAGCTCTACAATTATGTTCTAATTCAATTGAGCAATTGAGAAATTCGTAGAATTTAAATGTATTACTATTATATTATGTAATTTTTATTCAAATATTTAGTCAACCGTATCGTAATTAACAAAAAACGCCAAAATTCCGATGAGAATGAGTTCTAATTAATTAGATACATGCCGAATACAGTATTTATTATTTTCGTATTTATATTTATGGTAGAATAAAAACTAAGCTACAAATCTTCGTCATTTGTGTAGCGATCCATTAAACAGTACAATGATATTACTGGCAGGATCGCAAGACGCAATATTGAGGTGAACGTAAAAACAGCAGAAATACTTTAAATGGTAAGGGCCACGAATTGAAAGAAATCAATGTCATAGTGCAACAAAATTTGCTAAACATATAGTTAAATGTGTCCACCTCAAGCATACTGGACAATCAACTTAAATTAAGTACAAAATTTAACACCAAGCATATCAGACACAAACGGCAACAAAGAGTTGAACGATTAAAGTCAATGAAATGCGAATGTAGTACGCTAGTGTACTGAACTCAATTTGGTGAAAATTTACACTATTCAGCAACACGTAACGAAAATGAAAATGTGTTGTGATTGACGTCTCAGTTGAGCGATATTTTGGACAACCGAGTTGCTACGCATAAATAATATAGCTGCCTATTTGTTGGTTTGAACTACTGCAAATGATCAAGACGATAAGGTGAAGCACAAAACGATGTGTTTATTCAATATTCACAACCGTTCATTTATTTGCAATAATGGACACTACATTCAATAAATTTGAAATCAAGGAATTTCTTCATATACGGCTGATTTTGGAAGTCAAGGTGTTAACAAAAAAAAAAATTAGAATTTGAACACATTGAAATCAGCGTTTGCCAACGAATTCCACATACTCATATTAGTGCAGCGGGCGATAGGCTTTGTGTATGGCAACACTGACCATTAAAATCCAGTCCAATGATAACATGATTAGTATATGGCACTATTAAATATGGACATGAGCGACAATACAACAAATAGCTCACACTAGTTCACGATATCTAGAAGTAGGAAATGGCTTTAAATGTTGACGATGTTATAACATTTTAGAAGAAGCTAACATCCAGCAAAACATAACTCGCCTCATACAGAATTAAAATAAATGGAAAGCTCACATATGAAATACCAATATCAACGGGAACCCGTCAGATTGTTCAATATGGTTATGAGCAAAATCATACTGTAAACTAAATCTACTGGGATTGGTTATAGAATGGGAAATCAACTGATCTGTATAATGTCATGCGGACGATGCTGTTCTCATTGCAGAAAATGAGGAAGATTTGCAGCGTTTATCATTTGCATTTAAACAAAATGCTGAAAACTTAAACATGTTGATATGTACCATGAAAATAAAATCAATTGTTATAGCCAAAGAACCAATAAGATGCAAACTCGTAGCAGATAATAGTAATTGAGCAAGTCACGAGCTTCCGTTAGTTGGGTGCAGAAACACACCTATTTTAACATATGCAGTGGAACCCGCAGTGATTAATTCACTAAACAACTTATGAGGACGATCATAGAAAATGACTTTGAAATCAAATACACAAGAAACATGTCGACATAGCACTATGAAAGACAATAAATAATCATCCAGCAGCCCAATGGTGTTCCATATAAAGTATTAAAAGTCACTTCCTAACTGCTGCTGCTGCGTGGCGTTAAAACCCAGGTGCGGTTTTAGCCTGCTCCAACACGTTTCTCCAACCAGACCTATCTGCAGCTAACGTCTTCCAATCCTGAATTTTAAGAATCTTCATATCATCGTTTACTGCATCTAACCATCTTGCCCTAGGTCTTCCGGTCCCTCTTTTCCCTTCTGGATTACCATTCAACGCTTTTTTGGTACACGTTCATCCTCCATTCGTGATACACGACCCAACCATCTCAGTCTATTAATTTTGATTGTTTTGACAATATTTGGTTCACCGTACAATTCATATATCTCAAAATTATATCTTCTCCTCCAAACATTTTGTTCTTTGACGGGACCATATATGCCCCGGAGTACCCTTCGTTCAAAAATCCGAAGTAATTGTTCCTGGTTCTGTGACTGGCACTGAGCCTCCGATCCATATGTTAATATAGGACGTATTAATGTTTTATACAGCTTACACTTTAGTTCTCGTTGTAATGTTTTAGATTGAAATTGTTTTCTTAGCCAGCAGTAAAACTTGTTTCCAATTGCCATTCTGCGGCTAATTTCTTCTTCAATATCATTTTCCACATTTACCAACGATCCCAAATATGCGAAGTTATTTACAATTTGAAAATTATATTCCCCAAAATTAACTGTTTGACCTCGAATTCCTGATGTATTAGTTGTCACCATATATTTTGTTTTGTCTTCATTCACTTTGAGCCCTAGCACCGATGCCCCCTTGTCTAACGCTTCGAAGGCACCTGTTCCCTATTCCAAATCTTAACAATTAGCTCATGCAGTTGACACCATAACGCATCTCCACCATGTTTAAAGAGTTCACCGGGTAAGTTATCTGATCCAGGTGATTTTTTATTCTTGAGTTTTAGAATAACGCTCTTAACTTCGTGTATTGATGGTTCAGCCATAACTGGCTGAGCCGTTTGAAATTGTACATCTTCTAGAGTATTTACTCGCGTGTTTATATTTAATAAATCCATGAAACTCTAAAATTCGTAAGATATTTGATGCAATAGACTAATGGAAACGGTTTTAAGTAATAGGAATTCACTACAGAATGTTTTAATTTCTTATAATTAGCAGATTAGCACTTATGATGCACAGAGATAATGGAAATAATACAACAACTCGTATATTTGTTCATTATATTTATGAAATATTTAATTCAGGAAATGAAATTCATTATATAAAGTAGGAGCTACCAGCAAAAACTTTTTCAAATGTACAAAACTTTCTATAAATTAATTTCATAAATTAAAGAAATTCACTTGAAAATCTCTACCATTTTCCACATTTTCCACATTTAATAACATTAAAATCATCAGAAAATATTTTACTCAACAAAAACATAATATGAAAATAAATTATAAGTAACTTTCTACAAAATTATTAATAAAAATAAAAAAAATAGAATATCGTACTCGTAATTATGTTGAATTTAAACGAATATGCATTTATTTGCATTGTAGAAAAACATAATTATAATTTAAAAGTTCAAATATATATATAAGGTAATCTTCAAAATGCAAGACTCGAGGAATTGGTGGAAAATTTCAAGAAAACTTAAAGAAATATACTATCTATTACAAATAGTACTCTACTTTAAAGCGTAACACCAAGTCTATTGTATGGCTATAGATACACACTGAATGTATTTCAGTGCACATTGACCATCAATTCAAGATAAACGGAAACTGGTCTATACACCCTCTTTATGAATGATAAACAGAACAACTGATTTTTAGTACAAAACACCAATACTGATCTTAACACAGGTAGGTAGAACTGGCAATATAAGTGCCCTATATCGCAAAATAAGCAGTACATAAGTAGGATAAATATTGAACAAAAATCTTATCAAAGGGCAATAAGAGGGTTGACGGATACAGAAAACGTATTCGGACAAATTGATACCAAAGAATCCTTACGTATTCACAATAAAAACAAATGAACTTTTAAATACTTAGAAGAATCTAATGTGATGGTAATATTTATAATGAGTCACATTTCTGACAAATACATTTGAAATTGGAAAGTCGAAATTTGCTTAATTGAGAGCATTCTAATACCATGACAAGATATTTACTACTCAAGGATAATCGAATACAACAATGCACAATATATTTACAATCAGGAAAATAAGTTCTCACAAGTGTCGAGAAATTGCCAACGTTGAGCAATACACAATACACACGAAAAAGATGATTATTCGTATATTAGAGAAAAAATCGTTAAATAAATGTTCACGAAAACTAAAATAAATGTGAAAATTGATGCTGCTGAATTGAAGGAATTTGTAAAACGAATTACGAATACGAAAAATTACAGTCGAATGGAAAGGACTATGTGACAATCAGACAATTGGAAACTTAATTATTAAAAATTGAAAATTAGCAACTTAACTATATTGACACAAATTAGAAGCACCTTAATATAAAAATGACATATTTTTAAAAGTAATTAAGTTTTGAGCGAAGGAATAAAAATTTTAATTACAATTAAATTATTTATAGAAAATTTTCTCGGAACGGATAAAAATTTCTGGTACATCTTCCATTGCAGTGATACATTTTTCAGAGCGAAATTTTGAGAACCATCGAAGCATACACATAAACAAAATATGTTCAACGCAGCAAACTAGGGCAGAACATTCAAAATCTATTATAAACACAAATAAATGATATATTAATTCATCATACCAAATCGACTAACATCAACCCCTATTTTGACGTAACCTATTTACCAAAGGATTGAGTTATTATGTGATTGAGTGAAACTCATGCATGGGTATATATAAGTATGATCTCAACAACTGAGATATAAGTCGATCATTCGTCAACTTGACATACATACAGATATAATTATCAATGAGTGTGCAATATAACATTTCGAAAATATCTAATGGGAAGGTGACGATATCTCACAATAGCGAATTATTTATTCAAACGCTGTGTCAACGATAATTGTCCAGAAGCTTACTCGAAAGTATCTATGATAATACTAATATGTTGTGTATACTTATTTGTCACGTCTCACACTCAATAAATGTACATATATATTGGACAATGAAATCGATAAATGTGGGTATAATATTTTCGACTTTTCTAAAATTGTTAAAATTGATTATATAATAAAGCTATTTGTAAAAACAAGATAAAAGAAAAAAAAAAAAGGAAGCAAATGCAATATCCTCTACGATTTATTGAAAATAAAAAATAGACGTCAATTTTGGATATTTAGAAAATCAATTACACTGCTCAATGGTTTGAAAAACATTTACTATTTAATGTGATTTACCTTATTTTGGCATATATTTCTATAAAGTTATATTGAAATACATGTCGTGTGTTTCAATACTAAAAGTATTGACAACGCATAATAGTAATAAGAAGTACAATTATTAAATTATAGCAAAACAATTATTACATTCTATTTTACTTTCCTAATCCTAAACGTAAACATATCTATTAGAAAGTAAATGCATACAAAAGATCATCAGAATCATTTCGCCAAATAGTTACAGTAGTGCATATTGAATGTCGCACATGTTTGATTTCTAATAAGAGTCTATCGTAATTGATAATTAATAAGACAAACATACATGCATAGAAAAACAGCATTTAATTAATTTCAATGCAGCTACACATACTAGATCAGATATTGCGTTACTTTCAAATCGACAATTATTAATTGTCGGCAATACGGATCAATGTTGACCGATATGAGACATTCAAGAAACCTTACATTTATTATATATAATATAAGAGACTCTTGTCAATCGAAACTTGCGACACGATCTGACAAAAAGATCTGATTATTAATTGATTTGACAAGACGATTTAGGGTACGACTCCAAGTAATACCGAAATTAAATTCGCATCACAAAAAATTAAGAGCAAAGGGACAAAAGAAATTAAATTTATCTGGTGAAATACAATATTAAACGAGAATTTGTGTAGATTGATGGATCTTGAGGCGAAAAACAAAGTGAAATCGAATCAGTCGACGATATGACGATATTACAACTTACGCACATCACTGGAATCAATCAATTTTTGGAGCGCAATTAAAAATGTAAATCCAATTTCAACCAGCACTCCACCATACTAGAATATTTAAATAAACACTTATTTTATTACGAGCATAATGTGAACTATGGTCTATGTAAACGACAGTGATCATACAATGAAAACTATCATTTTGAAAATATGTATATAAGTAGCTATAATTAAAGGAATAACTTCAATTAATTGATATCAATAAGTAAATTTTATAGAACAATAAATCATTGTACTTCTTTTTAATCGAAAAATTTAAAACCTCAATAATTTTTCATATATAACACCAGCGATGAACATCAACACTTTTATTGTCCCATAGTAAAATAGATTTTATCATTTTAATAAAATTATACTTTCACAAGTCCATAACAATATTTATTTTATTACTAATTAATATTGGTATTTTTTATTGATGCATAAAAGAAAACCCCAAAATATTGTCTTGTTAATGGTCTATTATAAGTTCAAAATTATTATATAACACAGTCTATAAAAGATTACAGAATGGTGGAGGCGATAGATAAATGATTGTGTAATGTTGGAAATATATACCCCAAAACAAGTAGATTTTCAATCAACGCATCGTAAAAGTTAAGAGCATTTCAAGTTCAATAATAATTTGAAATGGTAAACTTCGACTCAAATGAATGGGTCTACAGATGAAGGCATTGTACTACATATAAATGTGAGGCTATGGAATTCATTGTCTAATAAATCGATGACTTAAATGATTCCATATTACTTTCAATTTTTTTTTTTTTAAGTCAATCCAAGAGAATTTGTGATGAGAGGCAGACCATCCAGATTCATTTACAAAATAACATCAATATATTTATACCAAATATTTAATTTCTTTTTTTTTTGCATACGTTTTGAATTGACAATAGGCACTAGTGCACTAGTGTGTTCCAGTATGTCACAAAATTTCAATAAATATCTTTCCACACTGAATGTTTACGTGGTACTAGTCCAGCAAAATATTGCAAGTCAACATAGCTACCATATACATTCAAGACAACAGCAACATTGATGATTACTCCACTGGAGCTAATAGAACTAATAGAACAGGATTAAATGAAAATACAATGACTAGTATCAATTCTCTTCGAGCTCTTGAGTGTTTATACGCATTTGAAAACAAATGAAATGTGAATGACCACGTTAAAACCGTCACCTATACTACTGTTTTTTTTTTTCATCTGTCAGATCTGAATATTTTGTAGTTATTTATGAATGTGTAGGAGAACTTCAATTTTAGTTTCGGATACGAAAAGGATGTGTAACTTAATCACATTCATTACATTCATTACACAAGTTCATATATTTTTTCACTATTACTAAAGAATTAATATTTAGTGATTTAGTCGATACATTTAGCAGCATCCATTAAGACAAAATAAAGCGAAGAATCAGTCGATTCATCATGTCGACGGTCAGTGTGCTCTCATTCATGTAGAGTATGAGCGACGATATGTATTCAAGATTCATATTAAATAATATATGGGATTTATAAAGGAACATCTATGGAATAGTTTATTGTATCTCCATTTCATTTAACCTCCACTGACATGCATAACATTATATATATATATATACATATATATACATGCATAACATTATATATATATATATATATATATATACGAGGGGAGATAGAAAAATAGTGAGCTTTACAAATAGAAGGTGTTGCTGGTACAATTTGTTTTTTGTTTTAATAAATACTATCAGTGACTAGACTTAATGCCAATTTTTAGCCCGATATTTCACTTAGTTTGTTGTTTATAGTAACAGTAAGTAAACATTTGAAATGTGTAAGATTCTTTCATTTGAACGGCAAATCGCTGACTATACCCCAGAAATGATCGATAAAATTAATGATATCATTTTGGACTGAAAGTACGTGAGATAGCTGACATTGTTAACATCTCAATTGAACGTGTACACAATATTTTAAACAAACATTTGCATTTGTCGTGAAGTCGTTATCACATATCAAATACCATAGTGTGAACCCAATATACTGAAAATTAAATTCAACTGGCATTGGTTATATAATGGGAAACCAACTGATCTCCATCATTTGTTAGGCGAACAATGCTGTTCTGATTGCAGAAAATGAAGACGATTTGCAACGTCTATTAGTTTGCATTTACACAAGTTGCTGAAAATTTCATATTGATATCTACCATGAAAACAAAATCAATTGTTATATCCAAAGAACCTCCATATTATACTTGGTTGCAGAAACAAACAGATGTTACAGCAGAAGTTTGTCATCTAAATGACAAGGCTGCGTCAAATTCTGGATGCCTTTGTATTCTAGAAAGTAAAGTACGAATTCATAATGCATAACAATTTTAATATATGCAGTGATACGTCCAGAACGAAACAACTTATGGGGATGACAGATCTTATGTACTATCAGACATACATAGTACGATGGACAAGAACCAGAAGGCGTTATTGGAGAGACCATATTGAAATAATGCCAGATAATGCAAATATTGCAATGAAGGCCTACTAAAACATGGGTTGAAAGTGTGGCATATCCGCATCTCAAAACTAAAGTACTAGAAAAACACAGGTTTATGACCTAACCAAATTTGGAGAAGAAAAAGAAGAAGAAGAAAAAGAAGAAGAAGACGAAGAAAACGATGAAGAAGAAGAAGAAGACGCAGAAGAAGAACAAGAACAAGACGAATAAGAAGACGAAGAAGATGAAGAAGACGAAGAAGATGAAGAAGACGAAGAAGAAGACTTGTATTTGAAAAAGCTATCAACAAAATTGAACAAAAACGTAATCGTTATGTCATTTCAAAGCAATGTTTGGTAACATTTATACAATATCCAGATGAATTTTTTCCGTACATTCATAACCGTTGACGAAACATGTGTTCATCACTAACACACCGAAAGCACAAAAGAGCAATCAAAAGTCGACGATTCAAGTGCTTCAATTGGAAAGTAATCATCATCGACTCTTAAAAAAAACTATCACTGTCGATTATTATCCATCTGAACCAATTAAGCGATAAAATAAAAGAAACACAAACTCATTTGGCAAAGGAAAAAGTACTTTTTTTTCATGATGACAATGTACAAGCTCCTTCATCATGGAAAACATTAAATTATGATAAGAATTGCTTCTGATGCGTATGTCGTATTCTCCAGATTTAGCATCATGTGACTTCTTTGTGTTTCCAAACATGAAATGAGGAAAGAGATTTGGGTTGAATGACGGAAGTAATAGATACAACTGCAAATATACCTATTTTGAAGCGGTAGACAAATCGTAACACAAGGTGGAAAAACGTTGCACTATAAGTCTAAAAGATAAATACATAGAATTTGAAAGAAAAATTTGTGCTTCTAAGCTCACTCATGCTGCTTTTCAAACTGTCTTCGCATATGTATGTATATACATACATATAT
>JANSTX010020784.1:0-16119 GCA_027564355.1 Penthetria funebris
ATTTTCATTTAATGTATCTTCGTCAAATATTTGTTTAACGCCATTCAATATCGAGTTTCCCACTCTAGCATTCATATCACCCATTATATATCTTATCGTTAGATGAAAAGTTATCTATTTTAATTATATAATTAGCTATAGTTCAGAAATACCAGCAAATTATTTTATATGATTATTTCAATTTTATTTTTAGTCTTTTATATTGTATATAAAAACTTTATGTCGTGCACAATTGGGCTAATAAGTGAATACAGAGAATATACGTAAAATCAAATGATTTACGTTTCTAATGTATTTTTTTGCATTAAAATAAGAAATTAAAGTAAATAAGCAGAATTTGTATAATTCTATAAAAAGAAGAAATCAACAGCCTTGGCGAGTATTCGTTAAGGTGAAGAAAAATGTAAATGTTTTGTGATTTAGATACGAGTTCTGAAAACTATAACACTATATTATATTCATTCACGAGAGTGCCCAATTCCTTGACATTTCTAAACCGTCAATCATTGTTGTTAATTTTAACAATAAATGACCAGTTCCAACTCGGTAAACCTTGTATGTCCAACCTATATAATACAATACCCCTTAATCTGCAATATTAGTGACATTATAAATATTTATAAATGGTCTTTTTTGTGATGAGATCTTAATCCTTAATTTTATATAATTATGATCAGCATTCATATGCACCAATATTACAACTTACATAATTCTTATTTATAATCTTTCTTATTAACATAATTTTTTCGCATTTCTGCCGATATCTGTCGCTTCTTCAAAGGCACCAAAAATATTCGATCTCATTAGATTAAATTTGAAAATAATTTCGTTAATTGATTTTATCTATTATACATATAATTTTAAAATCAAGTGTTACCCATTTTAAATGCGGAACTACTTTGTCCAAACGATTATACAATTATATTTAGTACTCGTATATCATTTGAGAGTAATACAAAATAACTGGAAAAAAGTGCCACAGACCGCCAAAAAAAAAAAAAATAATCTTTTCGATTTAATCAAAAAATTTTCTTTATAATTAAATGAAAGTCACGCGTGAAAATACTAAATGTACATAGGTATTATTATTGCGAAAAACATAACATTACTTTATCAGCCTACATATGTGCACAATCTTGGTCAGTACGAATATATACCATGTAATAGCTTTTAAATCTTAAAAGATACGTACACGAAATCAAAGTTAATAACAGACTATAATCTGCAAGCATTAAATATAAGTTGATATTTCATATCAGAAAGGATATGGACTTTAAATCTTTTTAATTAGCATTAATGGGAGTAAATTAAGATTACCTACATATGGAAATCATCCATTTCGTAGTGTAGCAATCAGTAATCGTTGGCAATCTTTATCATTTTAATTCTTTATATTTGGTGTCTAAAACTACTCGAGACCGAATAAATATATATGTAAATAGACTAACACGGACAAATCACTGATGTATTGGAATGAATATGTACGCTCATAGATTTGTATCATCCAGAGTATTTTTATATACCGAATTTGGAAAAACTTTATTGATAAGGACAACAATAATATATGGTTAGTGAATGAAACAAATTAAAGAAACTGGTGACCGAGTATCGCAATTATAATTCTCTGTTAATTTTTTTTTATATATATTTTATATATAAAAAAAAATTAGCATAAAATTACATCAATAAACATATTTTACAATCAAATCTTCTCATTCCGGAGGCACAGTCAACATCATAAAGCCAAAGATAATTTTCTTCCGGTCCAATATTTTAGCATACATGTGTGAATTGAAATTGAGTTCGATACGGTATATTGTAAGACTAAAAAAATCATCGATGGAGTCACAATGTCGTTTAATGGAGGCATGATAAATGGAAGGAAATTATGGGTATGAATGCCGCCATCTAATGATATAATGCGACTGAAAAATAATTGGATATATATGGTAAGCGTTGGTAATGTCTCACGAGGGCTAAGATGATGATAATGATGATAATATTTTGAACTCTGCTCCGGGTGTAATTTCCGCATCAAATTTTTCATTAAACGTGAATTAATTTCGTATTTCTAACATAATAAATAATAAATAATTTACTTTGACTTTTAAATTGTTGTCGAACTTGAGGTTTCGACGTTTTTCACTTTGAGAATCTTCACCATTATCGTTTTGACAGAATCCAATGGGTCACTCGTATAGCCATATATAGTTTTATATGTTGCTTATGAGTTTTTTCACCAATTTTATGTTCAGTCATCATCGAATTGGCAACGATAATAGCATAGGTTATTCATTTTATAATGACGGTACAATCGTGATGTTGCGGTAATTTTTATTGGCTCAGAAAATATTTCGCCAGTTACCAGAATCTAATATGATTATTTTATTATGTATCGATTATGTATGATTCAATATTATGATTCAATATTATGAATTCTTCTTTCAATGCTAATGAATGCAATAAGTAATTTCACTACAGTAGAATTTATAGAATATAATATTGAATTTTTGGAATATAAACAAATTGTCAACCCGCATACAATTTGGTTTATTAAAGATAAATGAAGTGTTCAGAATTAGAATACAAATGTATTTATATTATCAACAATTATATATTTCAAGAATGAAATATATACACCGACATTTTATTTAATTTCTAAATACCTTTCTAAGTGCTTTGAAATATACAAAATGCATGTGACGAGTATATAAATGCAGTATGCAGTTATAAATTAGAATATTTCAAGTGTTTCCTTTAAGTGCATGAAAATTACATGTTCCATTTAAAAGTCAATAAAAGGTGTTGATAGAATATGTTTCAAATTTTACTTATCAGTTTTATTTAATATTTTTTATTTTTTTTCAAGATTGCGTTGAAACTATTGACACCATCATAAATAAAATTGAAAATTTGCCATTTACATTTATGAGAGCCATATACACTTCACTTTATTTAACATTTTCTTACCACATATTTTTTCCCTCATATCAGTAAAAAAAATAACTTTTATTTGTAAGACACCAGCTTATATTAGATAACAAAATCTAAAAATATAGATAATAAAAATTTTTAAGGGTAAAAAAAAAGGGAATTCATTTGAATATATACTTGTCTTCAGCTGAGTAAATATTTTTTTCCTTAGAAATTATTAATTTTTTTTTTTTCCTTATTTAATTTTAATATACATATATGGGATAATGTTATATAGGATGCGACAGACAATATTGGACAAAAATCAATGTGAATGCCCATATATTATTTTGTAGATTTTTAACTGTAGAAAGTAAATATTGTGTAATTCCCATAATAAATAAATAGAAAGTATTTAAAAAATAATTATTTGTTATGGTAAATAGATGAATATAGTCAGTTGTAAGAGGAGAATGTAAATTATAATCGCATCTATAACATTATTATCATTATACATAGAACAACTAAGAAAAAAATCTCAACGGAAATCCATTTTCTTCTAAGGGTTTTACTATATTTTTTTGTATATACTCCGTACATATATAAATTTCCTATAAGATGACCCCTATTTTCTTTCATATATAACAATAATAATAATAATTATTATTATTATTATTATAATAATACTGTTAATGTTTCAGAATGTTATTACACCGGTTGCCACTCTATGACTAGTACCATATTATAAAATAGAAATGAAGATTTTTTTTTAAACTTCCCAATTCTAGATCTCCTCTTTCTATATAAATTTAAGTATATAAATATAAAATTCCTTTTAGTGATGGAAATTTATAGTAATATGAAAAACGGTTATTAATGCATTGATTTGAAAAATAAAAAGAGGGTTCCCAATTACGTATACACGACTATATAAGCGCGCACCTTTAATTTTCATGAGAAGAAAAACCTTCATAAAGTGTATAAACTATTCATACATTATATATATAATATGTATGCATATATTCGTATAGTTGTTTTTAAAAAATTTGTACCACCAGGCACCACCATACTATGTTTAGCAACCAGATTTATCAACTTGTATACTCGTATTTATGGGAAATACTTGATTATTTTTAGAACAGGCAGTTGAATGAATATAAATGCTTATGTGAATATTTTCCAATTATGGTTTACATTATATATACGAGGACGAATAATATAATAGTTATTGGCGACCCTAAACTTTTAAAAACATGTTTACCATAAAGGTCCAAAAATAAATCAGAAGTATACTTACATAAATGGTGATGATGATGTAACCGTTATTTTATAGTGTACAAATTTAAAATTTTATGTGTTATACAATACAAATGTAATAGTAGAGAGTTTAGGTAGTTGTTAAAATTTGAACTTGAATTTTTAAAATCAAATCTTATTCCCAAACTATATGTATAATATATAATAATATCATATCATTATGGATATATAGAATTAGGGGTTAAACTTCTATAGAATATTATTTTGTGTTATTTTGTGTACAGCATCCATATTTTAACCGTATAGGCAGGTGTGATTTTGCAACTGTCATTTAGGAAAATTGTATCATAAAAATTGGTTATTTAATTTGGGATTTAAAGGTAACAACGAAAATTTTATTTCACATATGAAATTGCAATAGCAATTGCAACATATTATTTTCGTTTATTTGAAATTATTGACAAATAAATACTAGTATTTGCAACTAATATTTAACTCGGTAAAGTTATAGAAGATACAAATAAACCATTAATTTTAATTTTAAATTTTCATCATCAATCATTATTTTAAACATTACTCTTTAAGAGTGTATAGGGCGGCATTACAATGTAAATTTGCCATTTCTAACCCACATTTAACATTAAATGTCAACCGATTTCTAATATGAGACATGGTGTTTTTTGAATTATTTGGAAAATCATCTAAACCTTTACGCATCGAGGTCGGATAATTACGATATTAATTTGCCGTTTCAAATATGCATCTAACATCAAATGTAAACTCAAATAAGTAAAATTAAAATTTGCCAACTTTTAAAATATGGGATCAATAATAATTATCTAGTTATGAATTTGTATTTTAAGAAGAGTAGTGCATAAATTCCTATAGCTTCCTAGTTTGTTGTTGAATTGTTTTTTCAAACAATTATGACAAACACGACATTAGCACCATCTTTTTAGCCTCGCCATTACCTCTTAAAATTATACATAATATATGTTTTTTAAAATCCTTTAATTTTAGAAATGAGGCTAAATTTGTATGTTTATAGAGTAATTAGAGGTTCAACTTCAATTGCAAAAATTAAACTCGTTAATCACAGTTTCAAAATACTATTGAATTTTAAAAGTTGTTCCAAGTTATCGGTATTTAATTAGTAAAAAAAAATTAGATAGCATAGTAAATATAATTCAAATATAGTCAAAAATACGTCAAATATACTGATTTTATGGTGTAAGCTAATAAAGAAAACTGTTACAGGAATATATTAGTCAGGCCATTTTTAGATTCGATATACAAATTATAATACAATCTTAATTTAATTAATTCCAGTGAGCAAAATTAAAGAAAATTAAATCTGATTAGGAAAATGTGTTCTTATCTATACACAAAATATATAAGTGTCTGAAAGCATAAGATATACTCGTTTAGATAACAAGGATTTATCATAATAATTTCTGAATTCAAAGATAATGAATATATCTAATATAAATAATATTATTTTCCCACATTATTGATTCTTCCCCAAAAAAAAAAAAATTAAAAAAAATGAAGAGAAAAATAAACTAAGGTTTAAGGTGTGTCTCCTCATTGATCAAATAAAGTACGATAATGTATAAGGGAATATTTTTATAATACTCGTTGTTACATAAGTGATAATTAATGTTCATGTACCTCATGTAAGAATATCAAGTAGACGAATGTTTTTTTTTTTTTTTTGTATTATTTTTCATATTTCCCACGTTACTTCATCCCTAATGTTCATTAAAAGTACTTCAATTGAAGATCAAATACAATTTCCATATTTATATATCAATCATAAGAAGGGAAATTTATATTATTACGAGTTTTCCTTTCTTGTTTTTATTTTTGATATATTAAATACATAGTTTTTCATTATTAGAAAAAAAAAATCCTTCTAGTGATCCTTCAAATGACAAACATAATTTTAGAAATGACACAAAACATTGATATATATTTCCTCAATTGTTTAATGTCTAAATAGATTTTTTTTATTTTTTGAAGTAAAATACAAAGTTTCCTTGAATTCAATTCAAAATAAAAAGATTTTTCATTTTTTGTATATTTTCCAAATGTAAGCCCTATGAGTTTGCAAGACTGGTATAAATGGCGCTGAATTGACTGTTGTTTTGTTTTTTTTTTTTTTCAATTTATAAGGGTAGTTAAATTATTATATTTACCTTAAAGGTAAAATGAATAAAATGGAAATATTACTTTATGATGTGAAATTTTGTAAATAACCATAAAAATGTAAGTAACTAAACGTGTGAAAAAAAAAAAAAAAAAAACAGTGTTGAGGCAAGAAAATCAATTGAATATGTTGTCCAGATGTGGCGCTTTAAAGATGAAATGAAGAAGAAATGGATATAATAATGGTTGTCTTGCATAACACGTGCTATCTTTTCCACTAAACGTGTGAAAATATATAAAGGTAAACAATCAATAGTATTTTTTGTGCAGATGTGGCGCCCAAGAAAAGGCATCGACACGAAATAAAACAACACGTGCTAATTTTTTGAAATTTATTTCTACGAATATAAGATACAGCTTTTTATGCAAATTATTTAGTTTTGCTGATGGATGGATGTTAGTTTGTTGATTCACAAAATTCTTAGTTTTATTAAGTTCCATGTTAAATAAATAAAAAAAAACCAATTTAAGTTTAAGGAAAAAACAGAGATACATTCTTATCAATTGCTATTGAATAATTGCATTTGCAGTTCAGCAACAATTCGCATAAGATTAAGGTTTAACTGTGTAAAATATGTTACCATCAGGATGCAGTAGTGTCACTTCTTAAAGTTCTTATATCTACATAGAGACTCAATGACGTGTCATATAATACTTTCGAAAGATTTTTTTATTTTACATCAGGTAAAATCAATTACTTCGTATATTGATTGCTAAACAAGAAAATAAACATTTTCCTTTCATTCAAGGAATAAAAAATAAATATTAAAAATAATAACAAGAAAAAAAAATTGAATTGATATATTACAAGCATTAAAAATACACATTTTTTTTTCTCTCGATGTTATATTTAGTATAGCACACGAGAAATTGATTTTCCTAACCATTTATCATCGTAATATCTAACAATGGGATGATTCTAAGACGGTATTCAAGAAATAACACCCGAATATATCGGCAGATGTGACGAAATGATCGCACACGATCCTTAATACAGTAACTAGTTCCTTTTAATATATATATATATATATATATATAAATACCCCATATATTATATAATACTCTTGATGAAGAAAAAAAGAAACAGATGTTATAAATTCTTATATTTTCTATAAAATTCATGAATTTCAATATTAAAATGCAATCGTCTTTCTTGAAGAACTCTTCGGAATAATATAAAGGTTATTTCTAAAAGAACACGTCGACCCAACACAATAGGCATATTGTTCAAAATCAACGTATATGTACACATTTTCGGTTTATGATGCAATTGTTCGATAATGTGTAATTGTTTTCTGGCACATGGCTTGATTCGGTTATTTAGACCATTATGTTCAATATAATGCTCTATAATATGCTGTAATATTTATGATTTTAGATTAGTTCTTATATACATATATGTACTTCATGTACATATAGTGTACATTAATAAAAGAAAGATGCATCTTAAATAATCTATGAATACTCGTGATAATGCTACCAGAAGCTGTTTATATGCATAAAAAGAAGATTGTAATTTTTATTTATCATTGACAATTTGAATCACCACACCTTAACACATTGTCGAACTGTTAAATCGTTCAATTATTTTCATCATCTACATATTTTTTACTTTTATTATTGAAATTCAAGCTATCTACAAGTTTATTCTAATTTCTAAACTAATTTCTAATTAAATATATCGTAGAAAAATCAAAAGAATACGTCTTCTCAAAGTCATATTATACACTCGGGAGTCAGTACCAAAAAATCAAACTAAAGTTGCAAGTCCGTTGCTGGAATAACAAATACTAAATAGGAAAAGGTAATGATTGACATAAAACTGCATGTAGGTTTAATACTCATATAACAGAGGTGCCAAAACTAACCAAGTCGATGTTGTAATCAGAGATGATAATGTATAAAATTGTTCGAATTAAACTGAACTATCGTTAAAAAAAGGCTGGAATACGCAGACTTATAGAGGTTCTATGGTGGGATAGATTGTCATTTTTATTCATTTTCTGGACATTCAAAGAAAAAACTAATAACCAAGAAAAATGCATTAAAATACCATATTACTTTTCAGTTTATCATATGCATTTAACATTAAACATGAACTAAAATAATTATAATTGATATTTGTAAGTCGTAAAATAGGAAATTTGTAAATTCGAGTATGGTTTTTGCATTGTGAAAAATATAGTAAAATGACTCGTTCGAAGAATATTTGGCTAGCAGAAAGTGTGCAGAAAAAATGCCTAGATGGGTATGCGGATACGAAGCAATATCAAGAATAAATATGATAAAACCTGGCAATACGAGTATGTATGATATTTTTAAAATAATACAAAAACCAGTATAACGGATTGTCGATGATCCTTGCATTATTCACAAAACATTGACTCTTAAATAGCATTACTTTTAACTTTCTATACTTTTCAATGGTTTAACATTCAAAAAATATTGTTACATGATTTCTTCTTGATTTTTCGTTTTTGCAAAGATTTAAGCAATATAACATTTCAAATCATTATTTCCGTAAATAATAAATTTATGCTAATCTTGTTTATGATTACTAATGTACCTACTATTTGTTATTTTAGCACGTGTTTGAGGAAATACCTCAAATTCAATAATAAAAAAAAAAAAAAAGAAACAGACATTCCACCATCTGGTCAACAATAATATTATGATGGTAAGAAGTAAAATTCACACCATCATTGTAAAACTATGGGATGTTTTTAAATGGTTTAAAGGGAAGAAAAAATTTATGACTTCAAATAAAGTTTTGTGTATTGATTAAAAAAAAAGAAGAAGAAAAAAAAACCATATAATAATATTATTGCAATTGCAAAGTTAAGCGCCATTAACATAATCATTTAGGAAATTATTTTTGGAAAAAAATAAGGCAACATTTTGGAAAAACATGTGGCAACCAAAACATGTAGTTTGTATGGATGCATGGATGATGGATGGATAGTATCTACAATACTATAGACCGTATTATGTAAAATATATTTATTGTATCTTGAAAATAAATATATTGGAAAAACCATTGCCAAAACCAATTATTTATTATGATAATTTTGGATAGAGAACAAGCAAAAGAAAAGAAAAAAAGCAAAAAAAAAAAAAAAAACATATTGTTTTTATAACAGGACAGTTTTTCTTTGCCACAAACAAACACACTAAAAATGTTATTAAATATTCTAATTTTAGATTGCAAATCTTATTTTCATTTTAGTTCTTGAGAGAATTTTTATGTTTAATTTATCCCAAAACTATGTAAATATAAATAATGCAAATTATTGAACAAAATTCCCATTTACAATGTCTTCTAATTTTTGTTTCAAAAGAACCATGAGAAGGTTATAGATGGAAAAATATATGTACAATGTTTCACTATCGAAGTTTCATTCTTTCACATCAGAAAAATAATAAAAATTGTAATTTCCAAAATAAGGTCATATCATTTTGTGAATAAACAACAAATTTTTGAAATATCAAAATAATTCAGCAAGTCTTTATGAATCTTTTAGGACATTATAAAGACGGTAGGTATCAAAAGTAATTATTTCGACCTGAAATTTAAAACAGACACATTAGTAACATCAATGTGAATTGATAATATATATACAAAAATGTGTAAATTGGGGGTGAATAGAGAACGAATTACACATAGGTTTAGCTAAGTTCGCCACGTCCACAAACGAACTGTCATTACAGGTTACTCTTATCATAATATATATGTTAGCAATTTTGTTTGTAATTAATGATGAAAAAATAATGAATATGTTTCAAATAAAGTAGACAACAGCAGAATAGTAACGTTCATGACGCGGCAATTAAGTTAGGCAAATACAAGTTATCGACTATACTACTATACTAAAAAAAGTTAACGAAATCGATTAAAAAGCAATGCAAATCAAACATCAGATTAATTGATATTAAACTTTAGGTAATATTATTTTCTATACTAATTTAGTATTATTTAAAACTGATTAAATATAAAGCATGCCGAACGAGATAGTTTAGCAGTTTTTGGTCTTTTTTGTTGATGTTAATTTCTCTGTGTCACCTCAAAAATAAAGTATGATATATGCAGAAATAGTGTTGTATGATCGAGGCTAAAAAGATGATGTTAATATCGTGTTTGTTGATTGACTGAAAATACATCTCATCAACAGACTAGCTATAGTTGGGAATTCATGCAACACTACTCTATACTGAAATATTCAATATAACCGGATAATTTATTTATTTATTTATTCAAAATTTTGCAAACTTTTGAAGAAGCATTTTCTTCAAGTCGCTTTGTCCGTCGTCAATTTTAATTGAATAGTAGCACCACTCTCTTTTTAACTTATTTGTTATCTCAAAAAGCAGATGCACCAAATTCCAATATAAATAAGTAATTAGTACCTTAGTAATTAGGAAGACGAAACCGTAAAAAAATATAAGTAACTTAAAAATGGGTATCATATTTTAAGTATATATCAATTAGAGTCTCATTATGTTCATTCTATTGCGGTCCTTTACACGATAAAATTCACCACAGAATATGCTAAAAAAATTTGGCCGTTAAAAAAACTTGATACCTTAATAGAATTGCATCCAAATATATATATATATATATATACAGTGTATATAGAGAGTTCAAGGGAAAAATGACCTTTTCAATGTATTTAAACATATATGCAGCTATATACGAGTAGAGGCAAAAAATTAACCCCAGATTATTTAGCAGATGTGTGTGCTGTACTGTTATATATATTTGATCAAAATAATAACCAATGGTAAAAATTTACAACCCAAATGGTTATATTTTAAAATATGCATTTTATAGCCGAGATTTAAAGTGTATATATATAAGTATACACTCATATATAGTGTTACATTTATGTAAAAAGGAATTCCGTTATATTATGTACTTCCGAAACGGGAATAAACACTGATTTTAATTCGGGATTTGTTTCTATGAATTTTTTTTTTTTTTTTGCTTTCTTACATCCAAAAGGGAATAATTCCATTGTGTACGATAATATTACAAAAGCAGGTCATAAATGCACCGGGCCTCTCTATTCAATAAATATAATTTTTATAAAAATGCATGTGCGCTTTTAATTTGAGATTTCTTTTTATTTAATTTTATTTATTTTTACTGCCTTTAAAGGTAATAATTTTGACAGATGTACACCTTAATGCATATATAAAACTGGTACGGGTACCTTAAAATTTAACAATAGATTTTATTAAAAAAAAAAGTGATATATGGAAAATTTAATAAAATAAAAGAAGTTTTATCTGTCTCATAATAAATAAAATGTTGATTAAAGACTTTTTTCTTCTCATTTTAGATGCTTCCCTTATTTATCAAAAAGCGATAAAAAAACAAAAAAAGGAAAAGAATATAATTTTTAGGTTGGATAGTCTGCCTGCAACGTGAACAATATCGTTTAATATTAAAAAATATATTCAGATCAAATAGAAATGATTACTTGAAAGTAAATCGACCAAATTGCAGTTGTTCCACAAAGTTACACTCAATAATTGTACGTAATAATACTATATAGTTTGCTTCAAAAGATAAATCATTTAGAACAGTCTAGGGTGTTATGTCCAAGACTATATTTTTCATGTCAATGCCTTTTAGTAAACTGAACATAAAAATGATTATGTCATCCATAGTAACTATTTCTCCATAAATTCACTGAAACCATAACACAGTCTGAATATTTTTCACAAATTTTACCTATTCAATATTCGTGGCTCAGTCTCCTCAGACAACAACAAAAGTATGCACAAATAAATGTTCATACATTTAATTGTTTTCTAAATTGAGTTTTTATCGCTTCCACGAAAAATTGATGGTAATTATATACAATTTACTAAAATTTCGGCATATACTTTCAAATGACAAGACAAGCATTTGGATCACAATCTACGAAAATAGTCGTATATGAAAATAGGAGGTTAAGAAAAAGAGCAAAAAATTCAAAAATGGTTATAATAAACTCTTTCCTTTTTTTTCTCGAATAATTTGTTTGAAGCTATCTGTAAATGTCTTTTAAAGTGGATTAAATAAAACGTGTTTTGTGCAAATAACAACTTCATAGAATCACACAATATAGAAGATTCCTGATTTTGAACAAATTATATTGCTGAATTGTTCACAAGTTTTCTTAAATTCATGCCTTGCCAAAATGCGATGTATACATTGAATTGAGTAGGAGCTCAAACAGGCTTTCAGTGATCAAGAGATGTAAATAAGTCGAATTTGAAAATTCACAAAATCATAGGAATGAAAATTGGTAATAGAAAAAATTGAAAAAAAATTCTTGCATTTTTAAAGTTATCTTCATTTGTTTAATGATTGAACAATTGAACTCGAAATGAATTCTTTTCATTAGACACCATTTGTCAAAACAGAAAATGCTTCTTTTTAATCAATTTAATGCGATTTACTTGATCATCATTCACATTCTATGTAAATATAAGTCGTATTTGTAAACTCTCTGAAGTAAATAACACAGATAAAGGTGAAGTAAAAAAAAAAAATGTTTCTGATAAAATCCTTAAATTTTTCTCACAAATAATTCAACATATTTGAAGTTCATAGTAATGTCTTTTAGTGGATAAAAGAGCCAGTTGAAAATCAATGAAGTATATGTAATTTCAATATTTTATGTTATCCACAGTCCATAGACATTGGGGCACCACTTTGACAATTAATTGAAATGATGCAAAAATTTTGTTTTTGATTTTAAAATGCTAGATTTACAATTTCTATTTAAATCAACAGCAAATACGCTATACTCGTACTAAAATACCTCATTTCCATATAATTCAATTTTGATTGAATGTGAAGATTTTCTATAATCTTTACAGTACCATTATCCATCATCCAAATCTAAACATTAACACAATATATTCTGTTGTTTGTTTACTTTCTTCCATAAATTGAAACTACCTGTGTAGTCTCCTCTCTAATAAAATTTAAACTATACAGCATTATCATGCAACTTTACCTTTGTATGTTAATATCTATATATAGAAGACGGCCAAGCACCTTGATATAGAAATACTCTCTGTTATTCTTTTCTTTTTTCTTTAAAAGACATGATATGATATACATTTTACAGGTATGGTATGGTATGGTAAAATTATTATGGGTAGTTGATGGTACCATATATTAACAAGTAAAAATACATTGAAGGGGAAATTTTTGATTATTTTCATTTTCCTATTCGTTTAATGGCACGTGCTTCTGTACATATAAAATGTTAAAGCATTTTAGGTAGGGATTATTTCAATTTAGATCTTTACCATATTTTATCCGTACATACCATACCATTTACTACCACATACTATACACTCATATTACTCATTCGTTATTACAGGTTATTTCCTACCGTCTCTACGGTCTACAGCGAAGACTGTTACATTAAGAGGATCATTCAAGGCCTGACAGCCAATCTGGTTACATGTGTTTTTCAGTTTCTGTTTAATTTTTCATGATTATTTTCTGATTTACTCAAATATAATTTCGTTTATTTAAAAAAGCAAATTTTGTTTGATAAAATATTAAAAGTTTGTGTTTTTTTTAGTTATATTTGACTTTTGTAAAAATTGTGGTAATCCATTCTGTCGTCAACTTATTATTTAATATAAAATGGAAGTGAAAAATTATAGAAATTGTCCTTTGAAAAAACGACCAATTATTAATATTGTACGAGATGCTGAAGTATTTAAAATAATTGAACTTAATCAAATTAATGAACCTGAACAAATTGAACCAGTTAATTTAAGTTTTAAAAAATCAAATAAATTAAATGAACAACAACATAATATTGAAAGTGGTAAATCGTTTAGAAAACAATCGATAATAAAACAAGAACAACAAAATTATCCTTTAAAGGATATTACCGTTAAATATCAAGATTCACAACATTTAATAGCACAACAACCATTTCAAATACAAGAACAATCAAATCAATTAAATGTTAATGATAATAATAATAATAATAATATAAATAATAATAATATTAATAATAATAATAATAATAGTAATAATTGTGTGTTAAGCGATCGAAATTATAATAATAAAGATATTGAAAAATACGAGAGAAATTCAATATATAGTAGTACAATACCAGAAAATTATCAACATCAACGATATCATTTATCAAATGAACGCAATGGCGGTGATAGTGTTTATTCATATCAAAGTAATTTATCACCATTAACATCACCTGTATCACCACCACCATCATCAACATCATCATCATCATATTCGCCAATTTATCCACAACGTGAACATTCACTATCACCACGTACAGACGATGCCTGTTCACCACCAATTGAATATCAACAATACAATTATTATAGTAAAATTGATGAATATAATCCACAAAATTATCGCTATGTGCCTTATACAATTAAACAAAAAAATACACATCACATTGATGCATCATATAACTATCAACAAAATCATCATCAATTATCACATCAACATCAACATCATTATCAATCAAATAAATATCATACAATAAATTCATTAGCAACAGTACCTAGTCCACTATCAATAAATTCAATAATTTCATCAAGAAATTCCGAATCACCATTATCAACAAATTCATCTTTAAATTATGATGATAATAATATTTATAATAATACAAGACAAATACAATTAACATCACCAATATTACATCAACATCAACAAGAGCAACATCATCAGTACCACCATCATCATCAACAACAACAACAACAACAACATCCCCATCATCATCAACATCATCAACATCATCAGCAACAATATCAATTAAGTACATTTACTGAATATCCACATATTATAAGTAATAATATTAGTAATAATAGTAATTGTAGTAATAGTAGTAAAACAAATGATGACATCAATAATAATATTATTAATATTGAAAATGATAATAATATCAATAATAAATTGATAGATGATGTTAATAGTAAACAAATGAAGATATCACCAAGATATCAATGCAATGAATGTGGTAAATCATTTTCAACGGAATCTGGATTAAAGAAACATAAACAATTCCATTGTCCTGCGGCCGAAGGAAATCAAATAAAAAAATCATTTAGTTGTAAGTATTGTGAAAAAGTCTATACATCATTGGGTGCCCTTAAAATGCATATTCGTACACATACATTACCATGTAAATGTCATATATGTGGTAAAGCATTTTCACGACCATGGTTATTGCAAGGACATATTCGTACACATACCGGTGAAAAACCATTTGATTGTCAATATTGTCATCGTGCATTTGCGGATCGATCAAATTTACGTGCCCATTTACAAACACATTCAGATGTTAAAAAATATTCGTGTACCACCTGTATAAAAACATTTTCCCGGATGTCACTATTAACAAAACATACGGAAGGCGGATGTCCAGGATTACATTCATCTTTATCACCATCATCTTTAACATACATAAATCTTATAGATTAGTAATAGAAATTTTTTAGAAAAAATAATTATTTTGTTTTTTGAAATAATTTTCTACAATACAATAAATTGTGTGCCTTTTTTCTCATATTCTTAATTGTGAGGTAAAAAAAAAAAAAACAAAAAGCCTATGTAGTGAAGAAGTCAATTACAAAAAAAAATTGAACACAAATTAAATTATTTGTAATGTATAAAAATAAATTTAAAAACAACAAAAAATTGAAAACTCCATCTTAATATATACCAAATAATAAAATTTGCCGAGTTCTGAA
>JANSTX010020795.1:0-16118 GCA_027564355.1 Penthetria funebris
AAAGAAAGTTATTAAACTTCCCCGCAAAACAACTTTTTCAGGCACGTAATTCGACATGTTCGAAGCAAAAAAAAACTGCAACGAAATGACATATACTGAAATTTATAGAGTAATGACAGACAAAAGAAAAAAGAATATGGCCGCGGTGTATTCCGATGCACACAACGCCAGTTACGCCAACTGTTATCTAAATCGACATTATTAATGCAAGGTCCAATAAAAATATCACTTGCAATATAACACAATAATTACAATAATTTAATTAAAATAATTTATTCAATAGAACAATTATCACAAATTTATAACAACAAATTAATATATTACTTTAGTAAATTATGTGACTCTTATTTTCTCGGAGTATAGATTCATTATTCAAGCTTTATTTAATAATGATCTGTCAGCTGCAATGCCTTTGCTTATATAGTGGAGTAATCTGTATTGAGAACATTATTGTATTTTCTAAATAGTTCTTTCCACAAATTTCTATACTATTCTCGATCTTTTGTAGGGTTTTTCTTAGATTCATTCTTTTTGATGTTTCATGTTTGTTAAATATTGCAGTTGTGTTACATTGGTTGATCTTTAAGCTGTTGATACACCTCGTTCGAATTAATGCTTTAAATTAATTAACATTTCATTGCGGAATTACTTCTTTGAATTAAATTTGTAGATCGCATTTTAATTCACTTGAATTTCTACTACACATTTCAAGTAAAATAATACATTGAATTAATTGGCAACAATATTATTCCAGAATATCATAAACGTTACTTAATTACCCATTTAAATTCAAATTTTTGTTGTGAATTATACTGGTGAATAGATGTTCTGAATTATATGTTAATTCACGTGAAATAGTATTTCTCAAGACACGTGAATTATATTAAATAAATTGGTAATCGGATCACTCGTCTAAACATCATCGTTGCTGCTATCGCGTTTATGAATAGTGGTAACTTAATGCAAATAGTGAAAGTAAGTCATCCCAATTTCTAAGTCGCCCAACAATGGTCTATTTATTCGCTCGACTGCACCATCTAACAGTGGTCTTACTCTTGTTGTTCGAGTTTTCTGAATACCCATGATTTTCATTACTTTAAATTCTTGACTCCAAATTCTGTCCGTGATCCAAGAAAATCAATTGATATTCGTTCAAATGGTGTTCTAATAACATATGTATGAAGTTTTCCATGTGTTCTGGTTTTGGTCGCTTTTCTGGATGGACATATATCACAATTATGACAATATTGCAAAATATCTTTATAGTTTCTAGACCAATAATTCAAAATAAATATTTTTATTCAGGTTCTTTTGTTTGTAACTTCTGATTTCTGCAGATGAAAATTTTGTCACTTCATCTGGTTCCTATTGAACATTCTCCAACAGTTGTTTCAGCATTCATAATTTCTATTTTACCAGCTGACAAAGTATTTAATTCTTTTTCATCATGTCTTTTGTAATGTTTGTAATCCGTACTTAAACTTGGTATTCTGGATAAAGAGTGTACTACCATTACTTGTGCATTGACGTTATTCTATTTCAAACTCGTATTGTTGCAGTTTTTCCATCGATCTGGCCATTTGTCCATCTGGTGTTCGGTAATTCAGTAACCAGCGTAATGACGAATGGTCTGTTCTGACAAGAAATTTTTGACCATATAAGTAGGCATAAAAATGTTTAATTCCCTTTATTACTGCCAATAATTCATTTCTGTAATATTCAATAACTTTACTTCACTATTCTGTACTGGCGATAGTACAGCACCAAGATCGTATTGACTTACATCTGTATCGATGATACATGTTCCATTATCTTATGTATATGAGTAGTACTGGCGCGGTGGTCAATACACGTTATAATTCTTGCATATTGACTTGCACTAGTCCACTCAAATTTTGCCTTTTCTACTGCCAACTGATATAATGCCTTTGATGCAAAATATTTAACACTGTGCCTATAATTTGCGCATAGTACCAGGAAACTTCGCAACTGATCAGGATCAGTTTGCTGAACTTAGTTTTAACCTGTGTTGTTGTAATCTATTTATGTTAAATGTTTCAGTTGATTTTCTGTCTAATGTTTCAGTTGAGTTTCTAATATATTGCTGTGAACAATTATATGCTCTAGGTAGAATAGACATCCAGCATGACAATCCAGCAAAAACTACATTCAATGATCTTTCGAATGCAGCTTGAAAATTGCATGATCGAATCGGCTCTTTATTTTCATCAGCCATTTTTACTTGAGAATATTTGCTTTGCAGATGAAGCGTGTTGAATCAAACATTGTGTATTCGTCTCTTCTTTATTAGGTATGGAAATTTTCTGACAATCAAACGAGATCTTAACGCGTCGACATTGCGGAAATCGCAGACTAGACTATAATTTTCTTAATGGGTGGTGACTCGATGAGTTACGTAAACGACAGATACAATAAATACAACCATAAATTCAATTAAAAGTCCGATAAAACCATAAATTCAATTAATAGTCCAATAGTTCGGAAATTACACATATCGCGGCGGTACAACTAACAAGCAAAATGTGTGTGCAAAATAATATTTTTTAGTTTTCAGGATATTCTTGACCTCTCAAGTTGCTTAATTTGATTTATGTTATAAAGTGTATAGCACTTTCATATAAATATATAGTTAACTGAATATGTGAACTTTCGAAATATTTAGAAACAAAATGTAATTTATTTAATTTTGTTATTAATTGATTATTATTTATGTTGAGTTAAATTTAAATTTAATTAAATACCTGCAATTCAGTATATAACCAAATAAAGTGTATAAGATTTTCTTATACTTTCTTTTGTGTAACTCAATGTAAATCAAGTTGTAAAGTTGAGTTTAACTGAAGACGTATATACAGAATAATGTATGTAGAATCATTTACATTTATCAGTAAAACACAGAAAAATGTGTTTAATCTCCTTGAAATATAATAGAAGATCCATAAAAAAAAATTGAAGAAACAAATCGAATTCTTCTATATGTTTTGTAAATTACAGTAACAATACTGATAATGATACTGTTGCATCTATATTTGAAAGACAATCAATACAAGATTTCCTTCGAAAGTGGTCCATTGAACATTATAGAACACAAAAAGCTTTAACAAGTTTACTAAAATACCTTTGGTCAACTGGACATTCTGAATTACAAAGCGACGCTCGAAGTCTGCGTTCAGCTCCTCGTTCAATAAATAGTAAATCTATTGACTCTTTTAGCTTATTGCCATATCGGAATTATGAGCATTTACAAGACTTCGAAGAAGAACTATCTAATATTTTTGATACTGGAATAATATTCGAAGATAAAATCATAATACTAAAAATTGGAGCAAATGTTAGTGCCGGAACCACTCAGGAAATAGAGTTTGTTTCTAGAAATGTTGTTCAATATGTTGTTAAAAATGTACAATTGAAATAATTATGGAGTATAAAAGAAAGTATGTAAATAAATAAAATTCATATTATTACATTTACAGTTATTGATTTTGTATTTTAGCAAATAATGAAATTCTTCTGCAAAAAAGAATAACTACTGAAAAATTACAATAAACTACAGTAATGATGCCGAGGATGAATCAATTGTTAGAATAAATTTGCCAATAACCAGAATTGAAGACTTTATTGATCTAAATCAGAAATGTAATGAAAATTTTGGTATATATATATAAATATATATATATTGTATGTATGTTATATACGAATAATTCATTTTCAGGAACGCCAGGTTTTAAAAACTTCAAAAGCATCCTAAATAATCTGTAGAGGATTTTAATAAAGCTGCAAAAGCTTGGATACGCTATGCGTATGATTCGTTCATAAAGCGGAAAAATCAAAATGTTATAAAAACTAGATGTTCAATTTGCTTCGATGATTCTTAGCCTTGGCCGAACGGCTAACGAAACCCTATGGGTAATCACGTAGTATAATAATAAAAATATCACTTGCAATATAACATAACCCAACTTTATGTTAGTAAACTAATATTATAAAATAAATACTATTTATAAACATGGAATACTACTACTTTTATTGTTTGTATGATGTTGCTTTTAGATAGCGAATGACGTAGCATGAAAATACGATCAGTTTTGTAGTTACAATAAATTTTGATGAGTAACATTGGTCTCTCCTTAAGAATGCATAGTCCCAGTTCCATTGATGTCCATGCTATTTAGTTAATTTACCGATGCGAACTACTTTCAATTTAGTATCGAGGGATCTGAAGTAGTCTTTATACATATTATATTTGATAATTATAGTAATTTTTCAATTATCAAATCAATTCATAATCGTAGTTGTCGTCCAAATATCATTGCTATCGGTGTCTTTTTTGTAGATTCATGAATAACTGTTCGGAAACTTAAAGCAACGAGTGGAAATAATTCATCCCGATATCTATGGTATACTTTCACTAATGTAGATAAGTACTTTAAATATGTTCTATTCATTCGCTCAAATACATCATCGGATTGTTATCTTTAAGCAGTAGATCATTTTTATATTTAAATTTACATTTATAGGTGGGATGCATATTATTACAGGTAGTGGTAACCAAAGGGCAGTGAGTCATTTTCTATACGACGTCCTTTAGTGTAACCAAATATATACATTTTGTGTCGATTGACTGTATAAACTTCACTTCCCATTGTTCTTAAAAATAAATTATCATTAAATTTAATATTAGTACTATTATTCAGGACAATATCCTTGATTGTACTAACATTGATTTTCACAAGTAGTGAAAATGATTGGATCGGTGTCAAAATATAATACGCAAGTGCATAATAATTTAAAATATAATACAATTCTCGGCGTGCTCCAGTTGATCAGGATTGTTTTCAACATTATTATTGTCTAATAAGATACCTTCTTTAGGATCATATATGATATATTGATTTCGTGTAACTCTATCGATACACCACAAGGGCCAACCGCTTGCTTTCACTTTCAGTTTTAAAAATTTGTTAACGTAATATGAAAATAAACCACTACTTTTTTGATATATTCCCATATTTCAAAAATCTTAATTACTTTATAAACTTGATTCAGAGCCTCACAGACTTCATCAACGACCCATCCACTTTCCTGTGAAACTTTGCTCGGTTACAACTGTTATCCATATGATTGATTGCACATGTTCTACATAGATATAATTTCAATTTATTATGCAATTTAACAGGTAAAACGGGAAAATAAAGCCTCTTCGGGGACAGCACTATACATTTAACAATTCCCTCAAATTCAAAACCAATTTTATTAATACAATCATCATCAACAGTAATTTTCGGATGCCCATTTGGGTACTTGAAATATTTATTAATGAACGGATACAAAGAACAAATGTCATATTACATTATCTTTTGACCATTTATTATTTTATGATAAAATTTTGAGGCGTTAACCACTATAAAAGGCATGTGAGATTGGTTGGGCAAAGTAGTTTACAATAATTTTTGTACCATTCATAATTATATGTAAGTCGTTGTAACCTCCATGATTAATCATATATTTTAGCAGAAAGAGCCCATTATATTTTCCCATGTTTTGAGCAATAATTAACATGTTATTAAACTTGTCTGGTATATTGATAACTGATTTCATAAAATTTTCAATGGGCTACTCATAACAATAAAGTTATATGTTTTATGGAATATTTTAATTAATTAAGATAATGATATTATTTTTTTCCACCAAACTATATATGAATAATATCTAATTATTTAATTAATTTAAAAATTAAAAAATATTCCGAACTGAATTCGTATTTTACTTTAATTTGATTAGTTGTTGCGGTGTGAAATTAATCCCATGATTTCGAAAATAAATTCCATTTATAAATTGGTGGCAACTTTTAAATATATTTTAAAGTGATATGAACGTAAATAAAATAAATTCTTTTACATTAAAATTTCAAATAAATGTATTTAATTGTGGTTTTTGTTCATTTACATGATCCAAACAGTGAAATTATTCAAAATACAATCAACAAAACAACCTAGAAAACTTAAATATACGTATTTATATTTTAGTGTTGCAAGAACTTAAGTATTTTCATATTCAAACAAAAATATCCCTTTTACTTCATGAATATTTTTGTCGTTGACATACTGGCATTATGAGCAGCTTTAATTGATTGTGATTTCTAGAATGCCTCTTCTAAAGTTGACGGACAGCTGAGTTCTGTTTGTATCTGAACGGCTTCTTCATATATGCCATCTATAAACTGGCTCATTGCAATTCTGCTGAGTGTTTCTCTGTTGCAATCTGGAAAGGCATCTATTGCCACATTTTCTATGTCAGTCATGAGTTTAACTAGAGTCTCCTTTTAACTCTGCATTCTAGCTCGTAGCTCGGCATGCTTTAAATCACATCGATTTCCGTTATGAAATCTATTTTTTAATGCACTTACTAGTAGTTGAAATTTAATCTCTTGTCCGCTGGCATATATCTTAAAACTGTTAAAACCTGCCTTTATGTATGATTCCAACTATTAGCTTCAGCAATTATATCAAATTGCGTAGCTTTTAATTTTTCATAAGCTTCTTGAAGTTTCAGTTGATGGTATATGTTGGTTACCCCAAAGGACGCGGACTATCAACATGCGTAGATATCCATGCATAGATATAATCACATTAACCATTTACAATCGTGAACTAAGAATCGCAGCTGCTCTAGACTGCAGAAATTGAAATTTAAATCGCATCTCAACAACATTACTAAGCCATTCCGCATGTTACACTCAATTAGGCCGATCTTAAAACATACTAGTAAACTTACTAAAAGATCAAGATACTTTGTTACAAACAACTCAGAAGACCTATAATGACAAACGCATTCTTCTATTGGTCTTCAATATCATCACACCAAATGGAAAAAATTAGAATCCTTGAACGAAAAGTTCTTCGACTAGTTACCGGAGCTAAAAGGCCCAGAGGTGAATGTAAACATATAAGTAATCGTCGAATTTATCGAGCTGCCGGTATCGAAAGAATTGATCGAATATTGGTTAGACAGGCTTTAAAATTCTTGGACAAAATTAGGTTCTCAGAAAATCCCATCATACGAAAATGTAATAGACCGACCAGATTTTATGAATCGGTTAATCATAGAGTAAAACACACAATGAATTTTATTTGAACGAAGCTGGATTACTATATAATAATTCCGACCTGCTAACTATATACCATCAACGCTCTAACGCTGATACGACTTTGGTTTACAATATTGAACAAAATCCTAATTGCATTTACGATGACCTATAATTATAATACTATCTCAACAGTTGACTTTAATAACATAACCCTTGTTAATAATGTTGTATCTACTTTCAATGGGTCCACGTGTACCCAGAACACAATAAAAAATAAATCCATCTCATAATGTCAATAAAACACTCCTTCAACTCACCAATACCACAATCACTTATCCAAAAAAATAAAATGTTACTACCTTGAAATTAATTTATATCAATTTAAATCGACGCCATAGGCGGAGTAGCAACAAATCAGAGATTCAACTCTATGTTGATTACTCCCTCAATGTCACTACTTATTTATCGATCTCCCAGTCGAATCTCCGATATCTGAGTGACGCGCTGCGGCTAGTTCTTCCTTTTTCCTTCTCATCTATTCATTATTTTACCCCAATAGTTACTTTACACTGGTTTTAGTAATCCTTCTTTCCCAGTCTTATCCCCAATTAGTCTCCAACTTTACCACAGTATGCATATATCATAAACCTCCAAAAAAACTATCAGGTTAGTATTTGTGCAATAAGCATCTGGTTTCGATGCGCTGTAAATGTAAAATTGTAAATTTTAAGTTAAATGAAAAGCTCACAAATGGAATACCAATATCAACTGGAATCCGTCAGGGTGATGTTATAGTCGAAGAACCAAAAAGATGCAAACTAGTGGTAGATAACATACTAATTTAGCAAGTCATGACTTCCGTTACTTGGGTGCAGAAACAAGCAGCTATCGAGATGTTACTGAAGAAGTTCATTATAAAGCCAACAGGACTGTATCAATATCTGGATGCATTCGTGACGTCATTTGAAAAAACTAGTTCATGTTATTAGAAAATAAAGTACGAATTAATAAAACAGACTTAGACTTAGACTTATTTTAATATTTGCAGTAGAAACCCGCAGTGATACGATCGCCAAAATTAATCAACTTATGACAACAGAAATGAACACATCTCAAAAATAAATTGTTAGTGAAACACAGATCAATGACATAACGAATGAAAGGGATAAGAAGAAGATTATGGTATAATCTGAATTGCTTGTCCATGAATGCCACTCATAAAAAAAAAACTTATAAATTTTATGGAATATTTTAATTAATTAAGCTTATGTTATTATTTTTTTCCACCAAACTATAATAAAAAATATTTAATTATTAAATTAATTTAAAAATTTAATAATATTCCGAACTGAATTCGTATTTTACGTTAATTTGATTGGTTGAGAAATTAATCCCATTGTTGCGAAAATAAGTTCCTTTCGTAAATTGGCGGTAACTTTTAAATTAATATGAACGTTGTTTTAGGTGCTGTTCATGTAATTATAATAAATTCATTTAAATTAAAATTTAAAATAAATGTATTTAATTGTGGTTCTGTTCATTTATGTCATCGAAACAGTGAAAATAATAAACGAAATATTTGTTCAATTTCGCAACAATGAACAAAAATGTCCTGTACTTAATTTTCATACTTGGCAACGTTGCATCAAAAATGACCCATATTACAAATTGGTATGACCATCAAAACTATCGATAACAAAATAACATAGAAAACTTACATATAATATTTTAGTGTTACAAGAACTAAAGTATTTTCATATTCGAACATAAATATCCCTTTTACTTCGTGAATATTTTTGGCGGTATTTAAATATTGGTGTTATTTTTTAATACATTTTCTACTATTGTTACAGTTCCGGCTTAGACTTTAGTGAGTTCTTTCCACGTGCTTTCACTTGGTGAAGTATGGGCAGGAACTCTCAAAGAAACAAATTATAATTATCGAAAGATAAAGACTAATTGGATCAAATTGGCCTTGGTCATAAAAGAAAAAGAAAATAATAATAATAATAATAATACTATTGTTAAATATTTTACAGATAAAGTCCTGTGGGTAAAATTACTTCTTCAACTATGATTAATAAGTTTCAATAATAAAAGCGAAACAATTTTTATTAGTACACCATTCTTGCATTGTTTTTTGATGTTCTATCTCTTGATGTATATATTCTTGAAGTTCTTTTGCTTCTATACACGCAGTTTGTGCTTTCATAATATTCACCGTGTCATTTTGTTGTGTTCTCATAGTGGTCATCATGCCATTTTTGGTTGCTTCAGGTAGATGTTCTATTACTAAAATGGCTCTTCCTTATAAATAGTTTTGAACAAGCGGTTAACGAAAAGGCTATGTTTTATCACGAAGTGTAATAAAAATATCACTCATTCTACCTCAAGTGAACATCTGATAGAGGTTATTAGTTATGCGTTTTTAAACATTAATCTTTAGACTGACTTGTAAAAATTATTTCGCAAGTCGTTCTAATTTTAGTCAAAGTGTCTGACTCAATTTGCAATAGCAAACAAATGTCATCAGCAAAATCAAGCTCGTCAAGTGTACTGATACCATGAGGTTTAGAGTTTACTTTGATCATAACCCGATCGAAGATGAGCAGGTACAATAGTGGTGACACTATACTTGTCTATTTATTAATGAATTAGAAAGAATAAAAAAAACTGTCTATTCGCGTACTATTTGTCTACTGCCTGGTTCCGCTTAATAGAAACCTAATTATGTGCATGTTATGAGCATGAATGACAATGACACAATAATGAAATGCATGGACATTTTAGAGAATTTGAATGAGTTTCAACCATACACTAAAATTAAAGGTGCACTTATACAGCAATTATGGTCGTCAGTGAAGATAATCTCGATAAGCTACCTCTAGTGGCTGATTAGGTAATGGAGACTGCATCATATACAAACATATGCGCTATAACCTCATCCGTCAGTAATTATTAAAATAATTCAACATTGGAAGAACAAATTAAGAATTTAACCAAACAATTGAGCTGTTTAAAAATATCTCTTGATCGCATGTATTGCTCGCGTTCCAAGTCTAGGCGCTGAGATATGAGCAAATATGCATATGATATGATCCAATTCTGAAAATTTCAATAGATCCAGTTATTATTTCATATGTTGTCCATATAAGGGAAACTGGTCATCGTCGTTTCAAAGTTATTAGATTATATATTTTTATAGAACTCCTAATAAATAATTATTATACTGTCGTTTCAAATTCAAATAATTATAATTTAATACTAAAATATTATTTGTATAATAAGAGGCTTTTAATTTGCTATTTTCTAATTTTAACTCGCATACGCATTTCAATTCAAAGAAATAATGCTTATTGTGCAAATATTTTCTTTAATTTACATTAAGGTTATACGAGTATAAAGGTCACACCAAATTTCTTGTCGCGTACTATGACCATTTTTGATCGGTTCTGACAAAGCGGATACTTTTGCAAAATTTTTGATTTTGCATTTATTATATTGCTATCATATGATACATCGATTATTTGCGTATATTAATGATTTGTTAATAGCGTCAGAGTATATTGAGGATAATTACCAAACTGTTAAGGGTAATTTTCGAATGGGTTCGTAAATGTAGTTGAGTAATAAATACAATTAAATACAATTTTGCTCGGACTGACATAGATTTTTAGGGATACTCCATTAATATGTATGGTGTACGACCAAGCGTTTTCGTACCTATCGTACTTATCATATATATTCGGCCGACGACGGTGATCGATTTTCGGGCATAGTAAGTCACTACAGACAAATCATGCCAGCGGCGGTAGTCACTCATCAATTCTTGCTGCTGTTTTAAATGGAAGTAAAAAGAAAAGTCACAAAACTAAAGTCCAGTGGACTGAGGAATGGCTTCGCGTGTTCGAACAGTCTAACTCACAATTCCATGTCATCTCACAATATTTGCTGATGCATCGAACTCTGCCAATGTTGCTGTACGGCGATAACGGTTAGTTGATTATGTATGGCAACCTCTGGGGTTATTCTCACTAAATCTTGTTCAAATTAAATACTCCATATGATAAATCATACAGAGAATGTCACTTTAGCACCGAAGATTTCAATACCAAATACTGTGATAAAGACTCGATCTGGCAGAACTATTAAAATGCCATTTTATTTTAATTAGACCTATATGTTTATCTTAAAGGCATTCTTTCAGGTGAGACATATTCATCTTATTCTGCTTTCGTTGTGTCATAGAACTGTGTTTTTCTAACAATTTAGTTTCGAGATGCAGATATGTAACTTTCTCACCATCTTTTCGGAGGCCTTTCTATAGGGATGTCTAACATTCTCGTCATCTCTTCGGGGATCTTCCTATAGGCCATCTTCCACCTGGGTATTGTTTTATTGCAATATTTGCGATTCTATTATCTGGCACTCTTTCAACATGGTCTCTGCAATAACGCCTTCCAATTGATTTTGTTTTCATTGTAGATATCAACATGTTAAAGCTTTCATCATCGTGTTTAAATGCAAATAATAGACGCTGCAAATCATAATCATTTTCTGATATGAGAACAGCATAACAAATGATCCTGATCAGTAGATATTCCATTCTATAACCAATTCCAGTAGACTTAATTTTCAGTATAATTTATTTCATAAGCATATTGAACAATGTTGGGCAAAAACAATCACCCTGACGGATGCCAGATGATATTGGTATTTCGTTTGTGAGCTTTCCAATTACTTTAATTCGAGTTGTGTGGTTAAAATTTATCTGCTGTATAAGACCAGTTGACCAGTTATGTTTTACTGGATGTTAGTTTCTTCTAAAATGTTTATAACATGGTTGACATAAAAATCGGGTGAGGCAAGAGTGTCAGTTCAACATTTATTAACAGAAGAAAACTACAATACCGCTTGGGACTTGTTGGGCAATCGCTACAACAACAGACGACTATTGGAATCAACACATCAACACAAAGGAAGAGGCGACAAATGAAATAAATGGCGCACTTACATATACAAATATACAATGGCACTGTATTCATTGTCGCCTCATTTTGGTGACATATCGGAGGCTGTCAAGTCGGTTAAAAATCATTTAAAAAGGATGTTAACTTCGAAGAGTTGATGCTTTAACTCAAGACTACAATGTGTATTGTGCGATTTCCCAAATGATTTAGATGTGCTTACACGTGGTCATTTTGTAACTCAATCTTCACAAATTATACCAGTTGAGATCGATCAAGTGACACGGCCTATAAATAGACTAAATAGCTGTTGGCAATAAGGTTTTTGGAAAAGATGAAGTACAGAGTAAAAAAAATCAAATGTTCAGACTAATATCGGTTCCAGTTATGCAATCCAACATGTCTACTCTTATATGGAGCATTAGTAGGATCTCATAGCAATCAAAATTTACTACATGGCCTTTAACACACACACCAGCTGTTTCAAAAATTAACTCAAATCTATCATGACGTGAACTGAATAGTTCTATCAAAGTACCAGTGTTAATATGTTGAATTCTGGTTTCGAACAAATATTTCTCCTCAATTACCCAGCAAAATGAAATATGTACTCTGTTTGAGGTAATTAATTATCATGTGAAATCTACAGTTTACAATTTTAATATTCAATCCAAACTATGCTGATGTATAAAATTCAACATATGTGTATGATAATATTATTCCGTCTTAATCGAAATTATTTTTATATATTTTTATATTTGACTGCATGCCAAGGAAAAACACCTTAAATAAAAAATAACAAATTTTATTTAACTATAGTAAAATACTGGTGGGCTCCTAAAGGAAATAATAAACTTAATAACAACGACCAATAAGATAAAAGTCTAATAGAAAAAAGGCAAATTATTTAATATTTGTTCATTTTTATAATGATAGAAATATGAAATTAATGAAAATGATGAAAAAATGATGCAGTTAAACTACGTCCCCAAACAGATAAATAATATGAAATAACGAAGAGTTTTAGATTATTTGAAATTAGGCTCGTTCAAGGTAATCCACATGGAGATGTTGGCAAATTTTAATACTTGTCATGATGGCTATTGTTTTGGCAAAGGTAATTCACATGGGTAATGATATTTTACGATTTAAAAGCAGTAGAAATTCATCCCAGTTTAACTTTATATGTGTGGTAGACTCAATTTAAAATAGTTTAAAATCTGCAAGGTGATACTTGTAGAGCCTTTTCCTTTACAGCATATATTTCTAGTAGCAAAAATCATATTAAAAGAAACAAACAAAACCAAACGGTAGTTTATAAGTTATTATACATCTTATAACAATGCTTCAAGTTGATCGCCAGCCGAAAAATCAAAATAATAAGTTTAATTTTCAAAAGATTTGTCACATATTAAAGAAACCTTACTGTTGGAACACTGAGATTCAGAACAATATCAGACATATAGAAACACCATAAAAATCATGATTTAGAAATGTGTAATTTACGAAGGTACAACAACAACTGATATACTCATCAATCTCCACATGAGATTTATAGACCTTGAGAAGGCATTTGATGGAGTACCTAGCTAGAGTTCCATTCTATCAAACATTTTAAGATCTCAAATGTTACTGAACGAAAAATTTGGTAGTGAATCACATCATTAATGATGTTTCTTAATTAATATTCTAATTATTAGTAAAATTAATTATGTTAACGATTTTAACGTTGATCTTATTGTAGAAACTGTTCAGAATAGATACTGGTATCAGTACTATTGATCACCTGCATATACTGCGTAATATTATAGAGAAATGTAATGAAAATATAAAATAACTGATTCTGGTCTTCATAGACTATGAGAAAGTATTTGACTCTATCGAAACATGGGCAGTATTAAATGCAATCAATGAATGTTGGTATAGACTCAAGATATGCCCAATTGATTAAGGATGTATATGATAAAGCAACGGCTCAAATTAGGCTTCATTAGGCAATTAACGAAATTAAACTCGAAACCGAATTTCGACAGGGGGATACAATGTCACCGAAACTGTAAAAATTTAATTGGAGTAAAATGGATTTGAACGTTAATGGCGAAAGGCAAAGTTACTTACGATTTACAGAAGACTAAGTACTATTTACGCAATCTCTTGTTGAAGACCATTGCGATGTTAATTGAACTTAATTCTGAATCTAAAAAAAATTGAATTAAAAATGAATACATATTTCAAAAATTATTATTATTATTTTATCAAACACAGAATTTAGTACAGAAATTATTGTTGATGGTTGTGCTTTAAAGAAGGTGTAGACCAAAAACAAGCATCTTGAGCACACTTTGATCATGAGTAAGCCCATTCTGGACATGAGTCTTCAGTCTAAAAGAATGGGAACTTATATGTCACTGCTGTAAACACACACTGGAGAACCTGGTTGCATGAATATCGTGTGTAATGGCGGTTTTTTTATTGATACTCTTTTTCAATTAATATCAGTAATGAAAAATTATATAAAAGAGATCCTTTAAAAATGTATTTTTTAAATTGTACTTGTAACTTCTGTGAGTCAAATACAAAGTTTTAAATAATATTTCTGAATAAAATGTATTATGTATTTCAAATACATTATATATGCTATCTTTCCCTGTATGTATTCTTATAGGACGTCAGTGTCTGAATTGCAAATAGCTTGTAATGTTTGTATAATTACCCATCATCGAATAAATACCGATTTATTACAAAACATTACTTAAAATGCTTGAAATAACATCAAATTGTTATTATTGATCAATAGCCGAAATATCTTTAGTTGACCATTTCCTTTATTACATTCTTACAACTTTTGATCTTGCAAAACTATGTCAAATATGTCATTATATTGCTTTGCCATGTAGTTACATATTTTAATAAGTCACTTAGTAATAATTTTGCCACATATTTTGAAGACAATCATCATAATATGCTCTTTTCATCATTTGTAATATATATATATATAACAATGCAATAGTACTTAAAAATGGTTAGTAACATCAAACTAATGATACTTTGCCATTACAGTTGTATTTCAAACTTTGGTTAACGAACTACTTTAACATTTGAATACATTAGGGCAAAGTGTTAAAATTTTTTATTTAATGCCAATAGGGATTACCAATATAATTGTTCAATCTTATATTAATAATTATTAGCATTCATTTTTAACAAGAAAAAAATCCGAAAATATAACGTGGAAAATGTAATGTGGGTGTATTCATAGCTAGGATTAATCACCGAGTTTTTTTTTTAAATTACCTTCTTAATAACATAATTACACTGTTTTCTTCATATAATTTTTAAAAGCAGTTATTACCAGATTCTACAACACTTCCACCAAAAAAGTGTCTATATTTGTGTAAGATATGTTTAATTTTTTTAAATTTAAGGGATGGGATACATGAACAGCAATATTAATTGTGAATAAATGAAAATAAGTGAAGTGTACGCTATGCATCTTTTGAAGTCATGCCGATAATGTTTTTTTTTATTATTATTTTATTGCTTTTAAAACGGTTTTCGTAATGTCATTTAACTTCAATTGCCATTGCTATCACTTTAACCATGAAATTTTAATGTATGCCGATGGAAGATCGAATAATCAAGCAAAATTAAAGAATAGTGTTTAATGTGTGTCAATTACAATAAAATATTACACAAAAAATTAAAGTAATTCCCTGTTAGAAATTCGTAGTTGTAGAACTTTATTGGTTTCATTATGGTTATGAAAAACGGTAATGCGGATTAGTAGAGTCCAATAATAACGACAGTTAAATATGGTTCACGGTCTATACCGTTAATTATTTTGGTCAAATACAATATTTTTATAGATAGCAGGGAATCGGCACAAGAACAAATATTATTGTAAAAGAATTAAAATTAGTGATGAAATAGTGTATGCTAACGTCTTGTTACTTTTGAAGGCAAATAGGTTTCTTTTTAGGCCCTGGGAACGAAGTTCCAAGGGTCTATTGTATTTGATTCCGTTCATGTAACGCCAAGAAATA
>JANSTX010020806.1:0-16117 GCA_027564355.1 Penthetria funebris
TTTAAAAAACAATCTGATATGCCATAGAATTGAATAATTGATGCCCTTTTTAGTTATATGAAATATTGAAATCAATTATAATTATGGGTCTTTGTACCCTTTTTTTTTTTTTTTGGTTTTTTGTTTAACGTTTCCTATATTTGTCTCAATACTACGAAATGATCTATAGAGGAGTATCTCCGGGAATTTGCTATAGAGTATCTCCGGATTTTGCAAACAATAAAAGTTTTTAAAATGTAAATATTATTGATACCGTCCAGTACATCAGATTTATATTGTTGTCTGTAAAGTATTAATAACAATAATGAAAAAAAACTGCCTGTTAGTGGTATTTTTTAGGAGATTGATATTTATGCTAGATCATTTCATTATCTAAATTGACAATTATAATTAATATTATAAATTTAATTTTTTTTTTTCATATTAAATTTAAATTTAATTTATATTTTGTTCAGTATTATTTCGTATGTTAATTTTTTTTTTTGTACATAGAAAAAATAATTTGTTTTAGCATAAAATTACAAACAATTATTTATGTACACGAGTATATATAATTTTTAATTTAATTTTTCATAAAAAAAATCAATAAAAGTTAAAACCTTTTAAAAAGAAAAGAAAAAAATTTATTTTTTTTTTTTGTTTTTCGATACTAATTAATATGTGAGTTAGAATTTTTAGCAGTTAACAGCAATATTTATATTAAATATTTTTTATTAAGAAAAAAAAACAAAAATAAAACAAAAATTAGTAACAAAAAGATCTGTTAAAAAAATAAAAAAAAAAAATACATAAAAGAGTCTTACGGAAAATGATTGACTTCTTTGGTTCAATACACTTAATTTTTCTTTCAATGCAGCAGTTAATGGTATTTGATATTTTTTGTCGTGTTTGTCTTGTGAAATAATCACAATATGATGGAAGAAATGAAGATTAGTGGTGCAAAATATTGCACATTAAATTTGCAGAATATTGAATTAAATATGATTTACATAAAAATAACTATTTAATAAGTCTATAACCAATTTATAGACGTATTTAGAATCATTCCATTCAGATGGAATGTACAATTTATGGAATTCATTGACAGTATGTTCAGATACTAGCGTTAAAACCGTATATTGTGTAAATACTATTATTATTACCGAGGAATATGGATTAAATGAGTAATTAGCGCCATTTTTAACCGATACTTGGCAATGCATTTAAAATATTGAAAATTCAAAAAAATCTTAAAAAAATTAAATTCTTTTGAATTTGGCCTTTCATCAGATATGTCATAAGAAGTTTTAATCAGAAATTTCTACTAAATTTACTTCAAAACTTGAAGAATTCGTGTACTGCTGCTTTGTTTTTGATATTCCAAAATTGAAAATTGAAATAAAACGTATAGCTAATTTTTATTTTTAAAATATAATTGATCACTTTTCCAATTAAAAGACAGAAAGAATTGATGTAAAATTACAAATTTAATTGATTGAAAATATAACCAACATTCTTCTTCTTCTTCTTCCTTGACATATTCTTTATTCAGAGTCAGCCCTTCTACTTCTTAATCTATATATCCACAAATTTCAATCTTGCCACAATTTTACGCAGTATATTTCCGGTCTATGCCATTACGTGACCAAACCGTCTTAACCTATTTTGAATGATAATATTGGTGATGATTTTTTTTTAACAACCCACAACATTCAGAATCGTGAGTCATTGTTTGTTGATCGAACAACAGTTTCATATAACTTTAGCTTTGGTGGCATTTTTCGATCACATAAAACTACATACAGTAATTGCATTGTTACCTAATCCAACCGTACGTTATTCGTTGTTGATCACAAATATGTAAATAACTCAGTAATGGAAAGTGGATGACCGTTCAATATGATCGTGTTTTGTTGTGGAATAAATTGTTTGGTATTAAATGGAAAATACATGACTTCCACATTCACTTATAAATAGACAACACTTACAAATAAATCAAGTTATATTAATAGATCATTTCATCACCTTAGTATTTTCCGAACAACCCTTGTAACAAGGATATATATTTATATTTATGTTTTCCTTGTATATTTAATAGTTCTAAACAGAGAAAAAAAGATATTAAATAATAAAAATGAAAAGTAATATGTAGCGTATCAAATTAAGTTAATAAAAAACAAAAAAAAAAAAAAATGCAATGATTTAATTTTAAGGTGGGCGAACAAAATCAAAATTATTCACTGTAATTATATTTATAAAATGTAATTTTAAGATTTATGATATGTAAAATTATTTCTTTATATATAAAATAAAAACAATAAAAAAAAAAAAATTAAAAATTATATGATAATTGGCATATTATACGATTAGTTACTAAACAGACGATTCAGTAAAGGGATTTCCCATCAAAATCTAGAACTTATACACATAATAAACCTAATGCACACACATTTGAAACAGGAAACAAATGGATTCGACGAAAGTGTGTCTTGCACACACACACCACAGGATTTCCGTCATTTGGAAAATAAATAATAATCGTCACAAGTTTAGAAATTGGCAATACATTGAAACTAGAAGTAAATAAATTTTAAGGCTTGACATGTGTGGACATAACGGGACACAAAGATTGCCAGTATTAGTTGTGATGGACCTAATGTGAATAAGTCTATAATGTTAAAATTAGTAATTGAAACAGGAACGTGTAATATTCATCGGTTACGTAACGCAATTTAAAGTTAAGTGAAGATACCGCAGAATTTGATAAATATATATTACTATTTTAATTATAGTAAGTGTAATAATTTTATTTGCTTACATTTGGGACTAGCAATTCATTTGTTTAGTTGTTAATTTACCGTTAGTTAACAATGGCAAGTAATAAAAGAATGAATATACAATATTTAGACTTGAAATTTACACTGTTTTTTATTTTGATTAAAACAATTTTAACTGTTTGTCATATGGACATGCCGAATGTGGAAAGAGGATATCCTTTGTCAAAAACAATAATTACAACTGATCGAACATATCAATACATTGCGATTGAGTTATCACCCCGTGTCACAACGTAGATGCAAAGGTAATATTTTAATCAGTTGCTAAATATCCTCATCGATGCAGCTATCGAAAACATATCCCATGGTGAAGTGGTCAATAAATGCATTTATTTCGCTAAAGAATGGCAGCTTTGGTCCACCCTACCGTATTTATTTGATTTTTTTAATTTTATTTCAGTATCGTGAAAAAGAGGACTTGGAGAATTTTAAGTTTTTTTTTTTTTTTTTTTTTAATATACTAAAGTCATTCTTTAATGTAACACAAAATAAGTGAAACATTACACACAATTGGACAATAACAAACGAAAATCATTGAACTTTAATTTGAAAATCAACTGTTCAGTGTTGAGTCATCGTGCATATTGTCGATATTTTAATAAGTAAATTAAATTCTCAGAACCATCAACAAGCCGTTTGGTTAGAACTTTTCGACACGGAAGAAAGTATTGAATTGGAGACAGTATACAGGAAAGCCGAGAAACATCAATAAGGTAGACAGTATACATAATTTAACTCCAGCTATGACGATGATATATTACATATGTTCCCATATAAAGTTTAGCTTGAATTAAAGCCGACTACCAGACTAATTTTTGCAGCAGACTATCTAGCATATATGTATAAAATGTAATTGGCATTACTACGTATTTTACCGTTTACACTATGTCTCTATCTCTAATCGTTAACGAGATATTTTCATTTTAAATTAAAAAAAAAAATCGCAAGATTATGAATTCCTGATACAAATTCACAAATGTAGGGAAATGTACCAACATTTTTATCAAATACAAAAATGGAAATATCTCGTAAACGGTTAGTGATTGATGAAAAATAGTGGAAGATTTTCCTACATTTGTGAATTTGTATCCGGGACTCATAATCTTCAGAAAATCTTTTCTTAATTTAAAATGCAAATATCTCGGAAACGGTTTGTGGTTTTGTATCAGGGCATCATAATGTTCAGCATATTTATTTTATTTAAAATGCATATATCTCGGAAACGGTCGTGGATAGAGTTTACGTGTCTGAGGATGAAATGTGTAGGAAGTCGTTGCGCATCTTTTGCAATTAAAAGCGATGCTGATATCCTTGTAATAACACGGGTTTTTGCAATTTTTTAGACTAATTGTTGCAGCAGAATATCTAGCATATATGTGTAAAATGTAGTAGGTATTACTACGTATTTTACCGTTTACACTATGTCTCTATCTCTAGCCGTTTACGAGAAATTGCTATTTCTGTTTTTGAAGAAAAACGTTGGTACATTTCATAGGTTTTCGGATTTGTATCAGGACAGCATAATGTTCATAAGATCTATTTTATTTAAAATGCAAATATCTCGTAAACGGTTATAGATAGAGTTTTCGTGTCTGGGGATGAAATGTGAAGAAAGTCATTGCGCATATTTTTCAATTAAAATCGATGCTGACATCCTTGTAATAACACAGGTTTTTGCAATTTTATAGATTAATTGTTGCAGCAGAATATCTAGCATATATGTCTAAAATGTAGTTGGCAGTACTACGTATTTTACCGTTTACACTACATCTCTATCTCTAGCCGTCTGGTATGACTTGATTATGCCATTTATTTTGAACAAAAAATCAGATTTTATTAGATTTTATTTATTCTGATAATGAACGATGAAGACCGTTTGAAATTAAATGCTGAATATGTGGACAACAGATAACCCCAAGAGCAACACATTAACAATTATACTCACTTAAGTGGATAGGAATTTATCAATTAACAATATTTCTTTGAAAATAATAGCAGTGTTACAATTTCTGGTACTCACTATAGGATCTTCCAATCATGCGATTCCAAGAGGATGTAGCGTAAACTGTAAGGAAATATATAATATATAGAAAGAGTGTACGTAATAGACCAAAAACCATACCTCATTTATAAACAACATGCGACATGAAATCAAGGACATAACACCTGAAATTATGGGAGAGTTTATGAAAAAAATGTTCTGAAATAAGTCCTCAGCTACGTAGTTTGTTGTCGAAATATTTTTTCAAACAGACGACTTTAATACCATCTTTTTAGCCTCGATCACACAACATTATACTGGCATATATTATGATTGAGTTACCGGTGACACAGCGTAAAGGTATATGGGCTGAGTAATATCTATGATAGTTGACCACTCAATACGTCAAGCTTTACAAAATGTAAATAAAATCAGTTTAACTACTGGCAAATTTTTACAGAAAAAATATGAATAGAACTTCATATATTTAATAAAAATTATTCGATAGTAATTTGTTTAGGCATGATTCGAGTCTTTATCGTATTAAATTTTTCTCAGTTTTTGTTATACTACACATTGAGAAGCAATTTTTGTTAAGTAAAATCTGCGATTGTAAACAATAAATTCGTCAAGAAAATAATCGACAACTGATGATACACAAACCCTTCATCATGTTATGGTTGAACAAAGTACAGAGATATTTTATTAAGCGATTTCCACACATGACATCGACATTAAGAAAGCAATTAAAACAAATATTTAGACTACCAAGGTACTATATAGATATGCACATACATATCAACATCAGAACTATTTGTGAAATATGATGTAAACTAATTCAATATTAATATGCAGGAATGTAACATCTGTCTTATACAATAACTTGAACCACAAAGTGTATATTGTTTACAGACAAGCAACAAACATGTGGTTGTAAATATATAAAATACGGTAGCAAGGAACTACGTAACAATCGCTACTGCATCTACTTGCCATTTAATATCAGCAATCCAATAATATATTTACTACACGACACTATTATATTGTTTGATTACTGAAATGTTGCAGTTTATTTCTAAATGTGGTAAAATTAGTGATATTATTTAACATCGAATAGAATGCGATTGCATTATACGAATTCTAACTAATGGGTTTTTTATCAAAACACACAAGTTTAATTTAAGCACTAACGCATGCTATTCATAAGCAGTAATGAAGAATGTACGCAAAAACCAGAATTATCAGTGACACCAAAATGCACAAGTCATATAATATTAAAGCGATTAAGGCATCCGCAAAGGCCAATATATCAGCATCATCAGGATGCGATCAAATGAAAGTTATGGGACAAATGTAAATTTATAAGAATTTAATGATGGTGAGCATGTAAAGGTACACTATTTTGCACATTTTCATTTTTCGCACCTACTATTTTTTTTCCAACGGGTACATATTTCGATTTTGTATGACATTAATTAGTGTCAATACAATTATTAATTAAATTAGATACCTATATTCGTAGATTTGTGCACTACACCATTAATTCCGAGTAATATTAAACTGGTGAAGACGTTACATTTTGCCCAAACATATATACTTTTCAAATACCTAATCTATAATATGAATACGTATTTGTCTTAAATGAGAACAGACAAAATATCACTTTAATTAAATAAAAAAAAATATTTCTTAAAAATTTAATATATTTGAAATAATTACATTTTCAGAATTATTCATTTTCTTGTGATCGTAGTCTTCCATTTGGATTTGTTATACGAATTGACAACTGTCTTGAACGTTCAACAATTTCTTTTCGTTTTTTTGATGACACACCATGAGCAATTTCTGCACAATAAATACGGTTTTGCATCATTAAAACATCAAGTTCTTTAACATTGTGAACCAGAAATTTTTTGAATCCAGTTGGCAGCATGTGCCGAGTACGTTTATTAGATCCATAACCAATATTTGGCATTAAATATTGACCTTTAAATCGACGTCTCACACGATTATCAATACCTTTTGGTTTTCGCCAGTTTGCCTATAAATTTAGAAAAAAAAAAAAATAATAATTACAAAACTTGGTGGCAATTCTATAAAAAAAAAAAACAAAGAAAAACGAGGTTATGCTTATAATTCAGGACTTACAGCAAGTTTTCCATAACGATCAGATTGATGACGAATAAATCGTTTTGTTCTTTTTTTAACAATTTTAGGACGATACGCTGGTCTAATAGTCATTTTGATATCCTGTAATTATATGAATAGAAAATAGTCAACAAAAAAAAAAAAAAAAAAAACTTCACAAATATCAAATATAAATATTTTCTAACAAAAATGTATAAAATTTATATCACAAATGATAGAAACATAAAAGAATAAACGATTTACAGTTTAATTTCACAAATTAAATATAAGATGATTTATATTTTAAAAGATTTCAAAATACATATTCAACAAAACATACCGTTTCTTCAAATGCACGTCAAAAAAGAATAATTCACGATTTAAAATGTTGGTAACAGTATTGTTTGAACGTTCTCGCAAAATCGAAATATTATATATTCACGGTTTATTGTAAATATTCACAATAACAAATTTATGGTTTTTAACAATTATTTATTTTTATCACAACATAAATTCTATGTATTCCGCTGCTGACATCTTCCAAAATTAGGAAATGTAGTTGAAATTATATTATGTACATAATAAGTTTTGTTTTTTTTTTTAGAATTGTGTGTATGTTGTGCATATATTTATGATGTCATACCCCATATGATTTTAATATGTGACAGATAAAGTTTATTGAACATACAAATTTGTTGTCTAAAATTTGTTCAATTAAAAGTAATTGCAAATAATGGACAAGGCCAAATCATTTTTTTCTAGAGATCATGAGGGATACGTTGGCAAGGAGGAACATACAGTAAGTTTGTTTTTTATATTTCGATTAATATTTATGCTGGCATATGCCATTTATTAATGTGTACCAGTGCCCACGCAAAAGATATTGATTTATCTTTTGGTTGCAAAGAAAATTACGATAAAACTGAAAGAAACTACTTGATTTTAATATTTTTATAAATTCATTAAATTACGTTAAATTATTTAGGAAAAAAATTAACCATCAAATCTGCTGATTACATCGTAATTTTCTGGTGTACATATACACATAGTCACACAATTTTGTATTTTGAATATTTACCAAATAAATAGTGCGATCACAAAGAATTCCAAAATATTCTAAGCGCTTCTATTAAGTCCTTTATTAGAATAATTATCCTGGTCGTTAATTATGTTAATTAAATATAATGTAAACATAATCTCTTATTAAGTTTTATATTTAACGAAAATTTAAAATAAATCAATAATCACTTGTTGCTTACTAGAAATTACTATAAATTATACAATTTATTATCAAAAGGGTATATATTTTTGTTTTACGTTATATTATAGAAAAATTTGGAAACAGCAATATCTGAAGATGATGGTGAACTAACTGATATGGCCGAAGGTTTAAATATAATTCAAAGTATTTGTCCGTTACCTGGTGGTCCATTTTCAGCATTGACACCATCTATGTGGCCACAAGAAATATTGGCTAAATTAGGACAATCGGATGAAGTAAACATAATTGTTATAATTTTGAAATTATACGAATTTGAACATATTTTTTTTTTTTTTTATTAATCAATTGAACAACAGTGTGATGATCCAAATGAGCAACCCGATTATAGATTTGATGAATTTGGATTTCGTGTTGAAGAAGAAGATGGTCCTGAACAAAGTTCAAATAAATTATTAAGTATACCATTCACTGAAGATCCACAAGATCGCTTACAATGGATTGCACACCTAGAATTTTCACATAATAAAGAGGCCACAGAATTAACATGGCATACAGTTGATGTTGTTTTGCCAAGAACGGAAAAATTGCGTACTATGGTTCGATCAGGTATACCACATTCATTGCGTCCTGAAATGTGGATGCGTTTATCTGGTGCATTACAAAAGAAAAATCATTCCGAAATGAATTATAAAGATATTGTAAAAGCGTCCAGCAATGATGCTCTAATGACATCAAAACAAATTGAAAAAGATTTATTACGCATTTTACCATCAAATGCTTGTTTTAGTTCAACAAATAGTACTGGTGTTCCACGTTTAAGACGAATTTTACGAGGTCTTGCATGGCTATTTCCAGATATTGGGTATTATTATTAATATATATCTGTATGATTGTGACTAAAGAAAATTATTGTTGGTATTACTTTTACAGATATTGTCAAGGAACTGGTGTCATTGCTGCATCATTGTTATTATTTCTTGAGGAAGAAGATTCATTTTGGATGATGGCAACAATTGTTGAAGATTTACTACCGGCTTCTTATTATTCATCAACTTTATTGGGTATTCAAGCTGATCAACGTGTTATGCAAACATTAATTGGAAATTATTTGTCTGTTGTTGATGATACATTAAAGGGACACGACATTGAGCTTTCATTAATTACATTACATTGGTTTTTAACATTGTTTGCAGGTGTTGTACACATGAAAATTTTATTACGGTAATTTATTTAAATTTATGTACGTTACGTTAACATTTTTTATTTTGCTATACACGTTCATTTTAATTTTACTGCATTTATTCAGCTTATCCTGTACTCCACGCGGATGCATAGGGTGTCAACGAACAATTTTACACGATATCTACCGGGTCCTCTAATAACCTGCGAATTTCAGTTAATTGCGAACATTTGCAATAACACCGACCAGTCGCCTCAGGTATGGCCGATTCAGCATACCAAAGAATAGACGACTTTCAAGACTAAATTGATTATATTATGTTCATGTATAATTATCATTCTTTTGTTTATTGTGTTTAATAAGGTGATACCGTACCAGTTCTTATACATACTCAAATTATCCAACTACTGTACCTTGATTATTCATCCCTCTACACATTCGGTCTGAATATTATTATTTTGCAATGTGGATTCGATGTCGTATGTACAGAATGATTTAATCTCAATGTAGTTTGTTCTCAACTGAACTTATAAGCTAGCAAACAGTTTAACAGTTCATAAAAAAAAACGCACTCTATTCATTTGTGCATTCGCTGCGTCTCATTTGAGATCAAAACATCCATCGCTGTTACAAGTGCGGCACATAGAACGGGCATTTCAATGTTCATTTCACCTTTAACAGCGTTAATTGATTGAAAAATTCTACATTAGTTTATAATATATTTTATATAAATTATTATTATATTACATTATTTATTTATTATTTTAGAATATGGGATTGGTTTTTCTATGACGGTTCAATTGTACTCTTTCAATTGACACTTGGAATGTTAAAAATAAAAGAACCGAATTTAAAAAATCTTGAAAATTCAGCCCAAATTTTTAATTCATTATCAGACATTCCAGGCGATATCGACGATGTTGAACAATTATTTACAATTTCAATGGATGTTGGTGGTTCATTAAGTAAAACAGTTATTGAAACCCATCGACGTAGACATTTAGCATATTTAATGGCTGATCAAGGTATAAAACAATTTACTATCAATTTGATTTAAAATAATAATAAAATATAAATAATTATATTAGGTGCATTGGTTGGAAATCCTGAGGCAACATCAAATTTACCAAAACAACATTTGGTACGTCGTCAAGTGAAAAAAGCACGTTCAATATTTCAAGTATTATTATTTGGCAATGATGATGGTGATGATGATGTAAAAAATAAGAATATACGGCAAACAGAATTACTTGTCGATTTACGTGAATCAATATCAAAGGTATCACGTCATTTTTTAACAATTGAACCAAAATTAAGTGCACACATCAAAATGATTGCCGACTATTCAATGGATAGTCATGCAAAAGATCATGAAAATTATATAAATGTATCGAGAAATCGTAAACGACGTGCAAAAGCTTTGCACGATTTTGAGCGACACGATGACGATGAATTGGGTTTTCGTAAAAATGACATTATCACAATAGTTAGCCAAAAAGATGAACACTGTTGGGTGGGTGAATTGAACGGTTTACGTGGTTGGTTTCCGGCAAAATTTGTTGAATTATTGGACGAACGTAGTAAACAATATACATCGGCTGGTGATGATGCAATTTCGGAAACGGTAACCGATTTAGTGCGTGGTACATTGGCGCCAACAATTAAACAAATTTTCGAACATGGTATGAAACGGCCAACATTTCTCGGTGGTCCATGTCATCCATGGTTATTCATTGAAGAGGCTGCAACACGTGAAGTGGAAAAAGATTTCGATTCGGTGTACAGTCGTTTAGTATTATGTAAAACATATCGTTTAGATGAAGATGGAAAGGTTTTAACACCCGAAGAATTACTATTTAGATGTGTTCAATCGATAAATCAAAGTCATGATAATGCACATGCACAAATGGATGTTAAATTACGGTCATTAGTTTGTTTAGGATTGAATGAACAAGTTTTACATTTATGGCTAGAAGTATTATGTTCGTGTGTTGAAATTGTACAAAAATGGTATCATACATGGAGTTTTATTAATTCACCGGGTTGGGTACAAATTAAATGTGAATTAAGAATTTTATCACAATTTGCCTTTAATTTAAATCCCGATTGGGAATTGCCAGAAAAAAAGGGTACCGATAGTCAACCGTTAAAGGATGGTGTACGTGATATGCTTGTAAAACATCATTTATTTTCATGGGATCTATAGAGAACGAATGGAAACAAACAAAAAAAAAACAGAAAAAATTGAAATGGTTAACAAAATGTTTATTTTATATACGCAAATTAATTGGGCTAGATAGATTTTTTACTTAAAAAATAATTAAATGGTTTTTATTATCATGGGGGGACGATATCATTTTATCGTGGTGTTTGTTGTGCTTTTTTAAAAAAAAAAAAATAATTTATTATTATTTTTATATATACAAAAAAAATATACGTAACAAAAATATGTACGAAAGTTTTTTTTAGTTAAAATGAAAATATTTTTTAAACATTTTTATTCATAATTTATTATAATAATTAAAAAAATAAAATATTTATTAAATTAATTTACTCAGTGTGATCGAAAAATATTTATGTTTTAAGTAGTTTATTTATTTGTATAAATATTTTAATGTTTTAAAATTATATACATTAAAAACACCTAATTAATTCTAATATTTAATTAATTTGTAAATAATGTGTTACAAAATGTGGGGAAATGAAAACGGAACAAAATTGAAAATTATTCAATTTATAATTTAACTGCAAACTAATCCTAAATAATCATCCATTAAAGTACCAATTGCAAACTGAAATTTATTATTAATTAAATGGTTATTTAAAATAATAATATTAAATTTAATTATTATAATAAAATATTAATTAATACTTACAATACCAGTGGCATCGACCCGTGTACCAACAATTTTCAATCGAATTTTATCTTCTGCAGCAATAACAACATCCTCTTCTTTTGATTTATAACATGGTGGATTACCATTTGGACAAAATTGCATATCTGCTGGAATTGACTAAAGAATATATTATAATAATAATAAATACATAAAATATGAATGTATTTAAAATAAAAAAAAAAAAAAAACATAAAGAAAAGAATTACATGATGTGAAATAAAACATGACAGTGGTCCAATTTCAGCAAACATACCAACTTTATTCACTTGTGTTACAACAGCATCAAGAACTTCACCCTTAAATGGTCGAAATACAATTGCTTTATATTTTACTGGATAGACAACAAATCCTTGTCCCGGCTGGATGATACCTGAATAATAGAAAAAAACAAATTAATTAATAAAAACTTTTTTTTATTTATTTTTTTTTTTTTTTTTACTCCATAAAATGTTTATTCTATATGTGCTTCTGTTTATGTGCTGTGTTAACACAAAACTTATGTTAATTATATTTTAATAAGAAATTAAATTATATATTTATTGTGTATTTAAAACTAAACAAAAAAATTGTTTTGATTAATTTATACAAGGACACTAAACAATAATATTTATTCATGCTTATGTCTATTCAATGTGAAAAATTACTGTACAAAGAAATGCTTGCAGGACAAAGACATATATCTATCTGTTAAATTTATATAAGATGAAAGTGAAAATGTTTCATCAAATAATATTTCAACCATTTGCTAAACTAAAAATATTCTAATCGCATAAATTCCTGAATCAAACCCCCCTAGCTAGTTAATCCGATTGGGTGACTCCACAGAAATTCAAATATAGTGCAGAAAAAAAAATAAATAAATAAAATTGTAATTTTGAAGCGAAATAACGTGGTTGGTCTAAATGACGGTCCATCAGATGTTTGAAAATATCGAGATGACATTGAGGAGGTGTAATGATACATGGAAACGAAGTTACCTTTTATACCATTTTACAATTTTTCAAAAGGAATAAAATTTATTGCAACTCACCTTAAACATATATGGGAAAGAATGTTGGACACAAGATTTGGTGTAAGTTAATTAATATTTTGGAAAAACATGTCCAATTAGTCAAAGCTGGCTCAATAACTCAATGTTTTCCACATAACAATCATTGGTCTTGAGAATGCATTTCATAGAGTATCTCAGCGGATCTTGTTTGGCATAATCATTAAGATTTTAAACTACTACTACTAAAGATATGTTGCTACCACTTGCAATCTCAAATAAATTGTACAAAAATGGTGTGCCATCACAATTGACTGATTTCCACATAACAATCATTGATATTAAGAAAGCATTTCAATAGAGTATCTCGGGGATTTGGTTTGGCATAATCATTAAGATTTTAAACTATAACTAAATATATATTGCTAACACTTGCAATCTCGAATAAATTGTAGAAAATGGTTGTGTGCATCAGGGTTCTGCATTAAGTTCAATAATCTTAATCCATCTTATTCCATTGATTATGTAATTTCCAGTTTTAATAATTGATAGTCATATTGAACTGAAAAATAAAATCAATCTGATAGAATTCGGTAATAGAGAGAGAGAATACATAATATTTTTATAATTTTAGTGATAATTCAACAATTTCTATGCAAAACACGATCGATTGGACGGTCATTCATTGCCCGTGTTACTCGTTTTAAAGTAGATGATGATGATGATGATAATCAACATCAAATAAAGTGTGGAATTGGAATTGGAAATCGGTGTCGGGTATTTTATGTGATCAAAAAAAAATGTCATCAAAATAAAGGGAAGTTGTATGAAATTTTAGTTCGACCAGTAATGATTTGTAGCGGCTAGGATAATTAAATTTGACAATAGTAACAGCTAGTTCTTCTTTTACTAGCTCATAGGTCATATTTACTAGAATAAATAATTAAATTTGGTAATATTTATTAAAATAAATAATAATTAAATACTGTACAATTAAGTTAATTATTTACTGTAAATTATATTTGTTATATGCATTAAATAGCAATAAAGCAATAAAATGCATTTCTACATTTAATGCACACAATTACATCAATTCACAGTGGTTCAGCAAAAGGAACAACAGCATAACGATTCTGAATATTGAAGCTGTTAAAATCAAACCATATACATAAATTACACAATTAGAATGTCATCGGTCATCCGTATGATGTATAAAATTAGCTATATTTAAATATATATATATATATATATTCTGAGCAGTTTAAAAGTTGTACCTATTACCAATAGAATCATGTAATGAGTAGACCGAAAATTCGAAGCGTAAAATTACTTTAAAATGTTACAAATTATGCAAGAAAACTATTTGGTTTATTCAATACACAGGACAGAAGCTTGTAAATAAATAGATTAATTACATCAGATTGATGTTATATCATCTTCTTCACTTGCACACCATAATATGATGCATAAGGTGGCACTACAATATTACTCTTCCGTTTCTAATATACAATGTAACATCTAATTGGAACTAAACTAATCACAAATTACTAATTACGAAAAATATTACATTAATTATTCGGTTATTTTAACAATTCAGTAGAGTACATTACCAGCTACCTTGATCGCATGCACACATTTTATAATGGCTTTATATATCGGTGGTGACGGATCGAGTGACCCGACTATCCATCGAGGTTATTCAACCAAGCTTTACCTCCACGCGGTGTTACTGGTAACTCGATCGCAGTCTATCTCAGTAATGGCATGTGATACAAGGCTAAAAAGATGATTGTCAACTGGTTGAAAAAACAACACAATAACATATTAGGTAGCACTACTCTACTGAAATATTCAAATGTATAACTGGATAATCATGATTAATCTTATATTTTCGAGTTACTTGAGTTTACATTTGATGTTACATGCATATTTGAAATGGCAAATTAAAATCGTAATGTCGCCCAATGCGTCCTCGAGGCATTAAGGTTTAGATGATTATCGGTGGCAATGCATGGGGTGGAGTTAAAGTTGGGTTTGATTAACCGCTTAATTATAATTTGCCACGCTTATTAATTGAAGCATTGATCTTAAAATTGTCATCAAATTTTAATTACACCCATAACACAATCATTTTAATAAAAAATATTGACATGATACTAAATAGATTTCTTATTGCTTGTCTGTTTACGGAACTTTATATATTGGTAGAAAATTTTGGCCATTTACATATATAAATAACATTTGTTTTATATCATAAATGAATATCTTCATTTGAATAATAAAAACAAAATGTTAATTGTAATCCTAACCCTACCATACCCAAAACGCCGTGTTTTGCCAACAAAAAACACACAACATATTTATGGTTAATGTATAAAAAAAAAAAAAACACAACAAACGAAATACCTGAACCAATTTGATCAATTGTTGTTACAGCAATTACAAAACCATATTTTCCTGTACATGTTCCCTCCACTTCTGTATATAATTTCTGTTTAACAGTTTCCATTAATTGTAGACCGAAATATTTGGGATGCAAAAGAATTTCATGTTCCAAAGAAATCTAATAAAAAACAAAATATTGTAAATGAATATTAAGTTTAAAACTATTAAATTCCAAAATTACATGATAAAACATATTATATTGATTAAAAAATAAATTGAAATTGATAAAGTTAAGTAGTGAATTAAGTTAATTCGTCGACGACTGTGTAAAAATAACTCAAACAAATGTTGTTTATAAAAATATTCATAAATAAATTGTAAACTGCTCGTCATTAAGATAGCGTCAGATGTCAGTAAGACGTCGGTATAAATTATTAAATAATAAATGTAGTACTTTTTATTCGATACGATACAATTTGAAAATATTAAAAATTTCGATAATTTTTTCGGTAAAATTTCTA
>JANSTX010020817.1:0-16116 GCA_027564355.1 Penthetria funebris
TCCACAAACTGCTATGTGATTTTTAAGCTATCCGAATATTTTCTATAGAGTAATTAAATATCTCATTTTCATGTTAACCTTTGCCATTTCCAATGTATAATGTAAATATGTGAACTCAAATAACTATATATATGTAATTGAAAGTTCCCAAATGAATAATATCGGATCACATATAATTATCCGGTTATACATTGGAATATTTCAGTTGGATGGTGCATATCTATATCTACCTATAGTTATCTTGTTTAAATATTTTTTCAACCAGTTGACATTAGCATCATCTTTTTAATTTTGATCACTTGCCATTTGGATTTCTCTTTCAATCAAGAAATTGGTTTTGAGTAAAATTAAACGAATAAAGAACTATCCTCACTGATAATAATCCTTCTTTTTTTATGTTCAGACCATTTGAGTTTTATGAATCGCAATACATAATGGAGAATTGGTTCAAATGTTGAGTATTTTCGCAAACAAATTTTCTTGTCAATTGGAAAGTCGATATCAAAACAAGAAAAATTTAAAAATCTAAATTAGTATCAAATGTGTAATAAATAGTTCAGATATGCAATTACGGAACGGATATCTTCTAATAATACGGATGTTATTTTTTTTATACAATCATCTATCATAAAATGCCTTATCAACATTAAGACATTGAATATATAATTGTATTATATATTTATTGATAGATATGACTAATAATGTGGATTTTTTTTTATGGATATGTGTAACACTAGACAAAAAAAAAATTGCATTTTGTCGGATTAAATAATAGTAAAATATGTAGAAATTTCCACCTCTTGTTTGCAACTATTATAGTTGTATTAGTTGTCTGATTACTTAAATCATTCAAATTAAGCAGATGAATTTAAAACTATGTTCGCAAACACAAAAATGTGATGCTTAAATGAGACATCGTTTCACAAAATAAAGATGGTAAGACTGAATGGGTAAATGGAGAGTATACAGTATTTTTAACAATGTATATCGAGCACAAAGTGATGGATATTCCAACAATGCCGAGGTAAGATTACCGATTGAAGTTACATTTTATGGAGTGATTATCCTTACTGTCATCGAGATTACTCAACGCGGTGTCACCGGTAACTCGATCACGGTATATGTCAGTAATTGCGTGTGATCGAGGATAAAAAAAATAGCGCTTATGTCATGATTGTCGACTGGTTGCAAAAAAAAAAACCAACTCAACAACAAACTACGTAGCTGGTGATTTATGCACCACTCTATTGAAATATTTAAATGTTTAATTGGATAATTATGATTGATCGTATATTTTCCAGTTGGCAAATTTCAATTATAGTTATTTGAGTTTATTGAGTTTACATTTGATGTTACATGCAAATTAATATCGTATTGCCCGCCGTATGTGCCCCCGAGGTGTAAAGGTTTAGATGATATTATTTAACATAATAATATCTAAACGCTTCAAATGGAAGGCGGGACAGAGAACTGTAACATATTGAAATACAATTTATTTTTAATCTGGCTTCAGAAAATATATAAGTTTATAGAGAATATTCTTCATGTACTAGACGTATGCGATATAATGCGTATGTGACTGTGACAATCGAGCATAATATCGGGCGATATCAGCAGAATAAAGATATCATATATAACATCAAATGGTAATTTTGACATAAACTGTGTGTAATATATTTATACGGATTGAAGAAGCTGGATGAGGTTACGTATTCAGCAGAGAATAGGACTATCAATAAACAACTTTACCAACCCCGCATTTGAAAAAAGTTGTTATGACGTGCAAATTATGATTCTTTAGAATAGTAAATGAAACTATTTAATGAGTGCGTATAGTTTCATCAATTCTTTGAACCGTCCTTGATAAATTACAGAGCACATGCACTTCAAAGATACCATTACCCAATTACAAATAACTACTGTAAATAAATCAAATGGGATAAATTTTGTATGCTGAGATTTGTATATGTACCTATCAAATTAACAAGTAATAAATAAGTCTATGGATAAAATAATTTTATCTCCCACATTCCAGACAAAATGTTTGATGATATTTTTATGCAAATATATTTAACTGAAATGTCTTAACATTCCTTATTTTCTCTTCGTAAATTTTCTGCTTGTTCATAAAATACAAATTTTGCCTAATAAATAAATTAAAGAAAGTAAAATAAACTAAATTTTATTTTGTAAATAATTTTAACATATTTGTAACGCTTATGAGAATGCCCAAATTTGAACAAAAACATTGTATATAAATTGTTAAACGTTTATTTTATGCAAATTTTAAGGATAAATATATTGTTTTTTTTACCATTATTTTATAATAATTTATTATTTTTTATTTAATATATTTATGGTATAGCCATTTATTCATATAATAAAAGAATTTTTTATATTTATTTAAAATTATATATTATAGAATGAACCTGAAGGAACACCTGATCTTCCGGCAGCAAATCGTGCATTATTTCTTGAAAAAGTTAGACAATCAAATGCAGCATGTCAAAATGGTGACTATAGTACAGCCGTTCTATTATATACAGATGCATTAGCACTTGATCCTGGCAATCATATATTATTTAGTAATAGATCAGCAGCCCGTTTAAAACAGGGACAATTTTCGTTAGCTTTACAGGATGCCACTAAAGCTAGAGAATTGTGTCCACAATGGCCCAAAGCCTATTTCCGTCAAGGTGTTGCATTACAATGTCTTGGACGATATGGTGAAGCGTTGGCATCGTTTAGTGCCGGATTAGCTCAAGAATCAAATAATAAGCAACTGTTAGCTGGACTTGTTGAAGCATCTATTAAAAGTCCATTAAGACATGCCTTGGAACCAACATTTCAACAATTGCGTGCAATGAAATTAGATCAGGTAAATTATTTGATTTTATATTTATATATATTCTAACAACATTAATATTTAATTAATAAAATATTTATTTTACGATGCAGTCACCATTTGTTGTCATTTCTGTTGTTGGACAAGAACTTCTTCAAGGTGGACAATATCATTCGGCAGTTACAGTTCTTGAAGCGGCCTTACGCATAGGCTCTTGTTCATTGAAATTACGTGGTTCAGTATTTAGTGCATTAAGTTCTGCACATTGGGCATTAAATCAATTGGATAAAGCAATTGGTTATATGCAACAAGATTTAGCTGTAGCAAAAAGTTTAGGTGATACGGCTGGTGAATGTCGTGCTCATGGAAATTTAGGTAGTGCCTATTTTAGTCAAGGTTCATTGAAAGAAGCGTTAACCGCACATAGATACCAATTGGTACTTGCAATGAAATGTAAAGATACACAAGCAGCAGCGGCTGCATTAACCTCATTAGGTCATGTTTATACAGCAATTGGCGATTATCCAAATGCATTGGCCAGTCATAAACAATGTGTTCAATTAGTCAAACAAATGGGTGATCGTTTGCAGGAGGCACGTGAAATTGGCAATGTTGGTATTGTATATTTAGCAATGGGTGAATTTGATTCGGCGGTCGATTGTCATACGCAACATTTACGTTTAGCAAGAAAATTGAATAATCAAGTTGAGGAAGCCCGAGCATATAGTAATTTAGGTTCTAGTCATCATTATCGAAGAAGTTTTTCACAGGCAATAACTTATCATGAACAGGTGTTACGTATTGCCCAACAATTGGGTGATCGTGCAATTGAAGCACGTGCCTATGCTGGCTTAGGTCATGCAGCACGTTGTGCATGTGATTTTGTGCAAGCAAAACGTTGGCATGAAAAGCAACTGGAAATGGCACTGGCCGCACGTGATAAAATTGGTGAGGGTCGTGCATGTTCAAATTTAGGTATTGTTTATCAATTGTTGGGTGAACATGATGCCGCATTAAAACTGCATCAGGCACATTTAACTATAGCACGATTTTTACAAGATCGAGCCGGTATGGGACGTGCTTACGGTAATATTGGAAATGCATACTCGGCAGCTGGATTATATGAGGCAGCAATAAAATATCATAAACAAGAATTAACAATAAGTAAAGAGGTGCATGATAGAAGTGCAGAGGCATCTACACATGGAAATTTAGCTGTTGCATATCAGGCACTTGGTGCTCATGATATGGCATTAATGCATTACAGAGCCCATTTGAATATTGCACGTGAATTAAAGGATACAGCCGGTGAAGCATGTGCATTACTAAATCTTGGCAATTGCTTAAGTTCACGACAAGAATTTGCTCAAGCTGTACCATATTATGAACAATATTTAATGTTATCACAAGAACTGGGTGATGTTACGGCAGAAGGAAAAGTTTGTCATTTATTGGGATATGCTCATTATTCGATTGGTAATTATCGTGAAGCAGTACGATATTATGATCAAGTAAGTACATTTGTTTTTTCTATCTAATAAACGGTTAATATCTTTTCTGATGCCGATAATTTAATTCAAAGTTCAGTGACTATATATGAAGATTGTAGCTGAATGAAAATTAAACGACAGTGTCAGATAATATATGTGAAGATATTTAATGTTAAAGTCTTATAATTTGTTTCAATTTCAGGATTTAGCATTAGCCAAAGATCTACAGGATAAAATGAATATGGGACGAGCTTATTGTAATTTAGGTTTAGCACATCTTGCGCTAAGTAATAGCAGTGCTGCTTTAGAATGTCAAAAATACTTTTTAGCTATAGCACATATGACAAATCATTTGCCTGGAAAATTTCGAGCGCTAGGAAATATTGGTGATGTTTTGATTAGAACTGGTGATATTGATGAAGCATCGAAAATGTATCAAAGACAACTGACATTAGCACGTCAAGTACGTGAAAAACCAATGGAAGCATCAGCATGTAGTGCATTAGGTTTAGCACATAGATTAGTGAAAAAATTTGATAAAGCATTAGGTTATCATACACAGGAATTAACATTAAGACAAGAACTGGGAGACTTACATGGTGAATGTCGTGCTCATGGACATTTAGGATCTGTTCATATGGCACTGGGTAATTATACACATGCAGTAAAATGCTATCAAGAACAATTAGAACGTGCCCAAGAATTACAAGATTCAGCCATTGAAGCCCAAGCATTTGGTAATTTAGGTATTGCTAGATTGAATATGGGTCATTATGAAGATGCTATTGGCTATTTGGAACAACAATTAGGTACACTAGAACAAGTGAGTTTACCAACAGTACAACATGATCGAGCTAGAGCATTAGGACATTTAGGTGACTGCTATGATGCATTAGGTGATTATGAAGAGGGTATTAAATGTCATGAAAGACATTTACAATTGGCAACTGCTTTACAAAGTTATAGAGATCAAGAACGAGCGTATAGAGGATTAGGTCATAGTCATCGAGCATTAGGAAATCTTCAAGAGGCTTTAGTTTGCCTGGAGAAACGTTTAGTAGTGGCTCATGAATTGGGTAGTCTCGAGGCTAAAGCCGCAACATATGGCGATTTAGGAAACATTCATAGTTCACTTGGTAATCATGAACAAGCTGTTAATTGTTTAGAACATCAAAGAGATATAGCTCGCGAACTTGGTGATCGTATTGCAACATCAGATGCAACAAGTAATCTTGGTGCTGTTTTCTTACAAATGGGTGATCTTGAAGGTGCATTAAAATTACATCAAATAGATTATGAATTATGTGAAAGTATAGGAATACTTTCAATACAAGCCAGAGCATGTGGTAATTTAGGTACTGTTTACGAATCGCTAAGAACATATACAGAAGCAATAAGATTTTATGAAAAACAATTATCTCTAACAACAGATAGACTAACAAAGGCATATGCATGTGGATCATTAGGTAAACTTATTTAACAAATAACAAAAAAAAAAAACATTTTATTAATTTATACGTTATTTTAAATTCATTATAGGGAGAGTATTTCATACAATGGGTCAAATACCACAAGCAATAAATTTTTTAAGACAAGGATTAGCAATAGCTCAATCGTTAAATAAATCAGAAGAAGAAGCAAAGATAAGACATAGACTTGGTAATTCATAAAATACTGATTAACAATTAAATATTATAAATAAGTTTTGTTTTGTTTTTCTTTTTCAATTAATAGGTCTAGCCTTAAAGGCATCTGGTGATAATGAGAATGCAAGATCACAACTCGAAACATCTGCACACATTTTAGAATCAATACGAAATGATCAGCGTTCGCCGGAAGCACGAACAGCTTTATTTGATTTACAAACATCATGTTATCATACGCTACAGAAGACTTTAGTTGCAATGGGTAGAAATGAGGAAGCATTAGTTGCAGCCGAAAGATGTAAAGCAAGAATCACATTAGATTCGCTACATAATTCTGGTGGTATACGTAAAACGCTAGTCACATGTAGCGAAAGTATATTTGACATAGTTAATAAGTCAAAGACAAATATTATTTACTTTAGTTTAGTTGGTGATGAATTATATGCATGGTTTTTGCAACCACAAAAGCGTATTGTTCGGTTTCATGTTGCCAAATTAAATGAAACTGCATTAAATTTGCAAGGCAAAGTTCAAGTAAATAAAAGCAAAGATGAGTCGTCATCAATTTTGGAACAATATATAAAAATGGTACGCGATAGTTTGGGTGTCAATTCGGAAAATGTATTACAAGAAGGTGATGGAAGTGGTTGGAGATCGTCAGAGAATTTATTAGACGATTTTTCGAATGAACGTGCAGGATTCCTTAGAATGGTGAATAGAAATCAGTTGTTAAATTCAAGTAATTATTCATTGAGTTCATTATTTAGTCTGGGTAGCGTCAGTTTACAAGGATCCACAAGGTAAATACATTAATTTATTATCGATTACATTCGAATCTAAATACTAATTTATATATATTTATTTAGATCTATCGGTAGCCTTCAAGGATCGACAAGATCAAGGAAAACACCAATTATTCCAGCATGGCAAGGTCCTAGTTCATTACATGCTTTATATAATCTTTTATTGGCTCCATTTGATGATCTGCTTCCAAGTAGTGCAGTTAGTGAGTAGATTTTTATTCCCATTTTTTTATTTATTTATTTCTTTTCTGAATTTACTTTATGATTATTATTTCACTATAGCATCACGTGTTGGTCACAAAGAATTAATCCTTGTTCTTGAAAGTGAATTATATTTGGTACCATTTGCTGTATTACGTAGTGGTCAAGAGGATGGAGAATACTTATCAGAACGTTGTTCACTTTTAACCATACCATCATTACAAACACTTAGACAAAAAAGTCGTTTAAAATCGCGTGAAGCACCAGAAAATTTAAATAGTGCACTAGTTGTGGGTGGACCAAGAATACCGACATCGTTATCGGAAACGTGGGGTTGGTCAGAATCACCAGCATCACTTCAAGAAGCCGCTATGGTCTCCGATATGTTACACGCAAAAGCTTTAGTATCATTTAATGCAACAAAAGAAATGGTTATTGCTGAATTACCGGAAGCTGAATGTGTACATTTTGCAGCAAATCTTAGTTGGAAACTGGGTGCCATTGTTTTGAGTCCTGGTGATATGTTGGAATCACAATCGCAAAAACGTTTCTATCCAAATGAAATGGATAATGATGAAGAGACTAGTGATCATCCCACAACTAATATGGAAATTCCACCGTTATCAGATTTTATGTTAAGTGCTGCCGATGTTTTAACATTAAAATTAAATGCAAAATTAATTGTATTAAGTTCGTATCATTCGATTGAACCAATTAGTGGTATTGGTGTTGCAAATTTGGCTGGGAGTTGGTTATGTGCTGGTGCTGGTGCTGTACTAATTTCACTTTGGCCAGTACCAGAAACTGCTGCTAAAATATTATTAAGAGCATTTTATTCAGCATTATTACAAGGAGCTAGAGCTGCTCGGTAAATTTTTAAGAATACAATAATAATAAAACTAAATTTATTGAAATTTCTATTTATGAATTTAGAGCATTAGCTGAAGCAATGCAAACAGTTCAACATACAAAACACTTTGCACATCCTGCTAATTGGGCTGGCTTTCTATTAATTGGGGGTAATGTGAGATTATCAAATAAAGTTGCACTTATTGGACAAGCATTATGTGAATTAGTGAGAACACCAGATAAATGTAGAGATGCATTAAGAGTATGTTTACATTTGGTAAGTAATACTTCTTTTATTTTTTTTTGGTGAAGCGTTAATAAATTATGTATTTAATTTAGGTTGAAAAAAGTTTACAACGTATTCATCGTGGTCAAAAAAATGCAATGTATACAACCCAAAAGAGTATTGACAATAAAGCTGGACCTGTAACAGGTTGGAAAGACTTATTAATGGCTGTTGGATTTAGGTAAAAATTAACATGAAAAACAAAAACTGTATTTTAATGAGCAAATATTATATAAAAAATATATTTTTCATTAATTATGATAAATAGATTTGAACCAGCTGCAAATGGTATACCGTCAAGTGTTTTCTTTCCACAAACAGATCCTGAAGATCGTCTATCACAGTGTTCGGCTAGTTTACAAGCATTATTAGCACTGTCACCAACATCATTACATGCACTATCAAAATTAGTAAATAGTTCCGAAATATCTGACGATATAATTAATGTAATGCGAAACGTTGTTGCACAATTTTCACCAAAAGGTAGCCCCGATTTAGAGACAAGTATTGAAATTCCATTAAGTGTACGATTGTGGAGAATATCTGGTTGTCATGAATTATTAGCATCATTAGGATTTGATTTAATGGAAGTGGGTCAAGATCAAGTTACATTACGCACTGGAAAATTAGCAAATCGAAGAAATTGCCAATTTGTTCTTCAAGCTTTGTTAGCATTATTTGGTAAATTCAAAAAATTGAAAATTATTATTTTTTTTTTTTTTAAATAAAAACAAATTTTAATATTTTTTCTATTCCTTTAATTTAGATACACAAGAGGCACCAAAGAGTTTAGGATTGGATTCAAATAGTAGTTGTGAATCGTTAAATGAAGAACCTGGAAATTTAATAGACAAACAGTTAAATTCATCAAGTCCAATACCAAGTACATCAGGCAATCAAGAAATAAATATTCCATCACCAATGGGTACATTAAATTCATTGAATATCAATTTACCACGTCCACCGTTACCATTTCGCAGAGCACCATTATTAAGCACAGGAGGTGCATTTACATCGTATGTGAGACGGCGTGGTGAACCGGACGGTGGTCGAACTGAAAGTGAACCATCAATGATTGGACAACATATTAATAATAATACATCACAAAATGATTCAAGTTTAACAAATACAACCGATAGTGAATTATCTGATGGTTATACATCACAAACATTAAGTAAGTTTGAACCTAAACCAAGAATGGGCTATTCAAGTTTACGTGGACCCGTTAAAGTTGGTCGTCCTGGTGGCGGTGGTGAAAGTGATGCAGCTTTTACACCAAGTCCACCGGTGACAAGTCAATCCGTTGACAATAATGTGTCATTGGCTCTTGCACATCAAACAAGAATAAGAAATCTATATTCTGGCACAACTACATCCTCCAATGTTATCGGTTTTCTAAATGATAATAATAATATTAATATTCAGAATAATAATAATAATAATAGTAACAATCATAATAATAATAATCATAATAATAATAATAATAATAATAATAATAATAGTATTACTGAATTACATATTAATTCAAGACGTCCGGATAGTTCAAGTTCAGCTAGTTCTACAACAGACTGGGAAGGTTCTGGACATGCAACCGTTTTACGAAGAGCAATTCAATCACATATACCAATACCACCACCACGACAAACGTTACCGCTTGTTGATAGTTTACATCCATTGGCACCACTTGCACCGGTTTATAATAATTTAACAATTGGTCATACCTCGACACAAATTCGTAACAATTCAATTGTTGGTCATAAATGTATGGAATCAACAAGTTCCGAATCGGAATTCGAACGTAATTTTGACTTACCATCTGCAGCATCATCATCATCATCATCATCAAAACCAACAATGTTGAATATAAATAGTTTAAAGGGAAGAGGTGCAAGACTTAAGGCACCATTTCAACAATTTTTATCAAGAAAAATATCAGATCAAATTGAATTTATGGATAGATTAAGTGTACGTACAGAAGTTTCAGCCACTAATGCTGGTAATAATAATAACAATAACAGTAGTAATAATAATAATAATAATAATATTAATATTAATACGAGTAATAATAATAATAATAATAATAATAATAATAATATTAATATTAATACTATTAATAATAATAGTAATAATATTAATAATAATAATAATAATATTATTGCTAATAATAATAATAATAATAATATTAATAGTAGTACAACTAGTGCAAATAGAAAACAATTAAATAAATCTGCTGATGAACATACCATAACATTTAATGTAAATAATTTATATTTTCCATCAACCGAGACTGAAGTTAATCAATCATTGGGTGAATCAACGAAAGATATAGCTCTGATAAAGAATACGGCAAAAGAATTGAAAGTCAGTGGCGGACATAATAAAAATATTCAGGATTCGATTTTAAGACATATGAATCGTGAAATGACACCAACAATTTCGGATATTTATCATGAACGAAATTTAGGTTTAGGCCTAGCACCACCGCTATCAAAATTGTTACTTAGTAAAAATTATGATGAAAGTAGTGATAATGCTAATATTAATGATAATATTAAATTAGTGATAGCATCGACATCAATTAAAAATAATCTTACCGAATCTGTGGTTGCTGATCTCGAAATAAATGTTAATAATTCGATTGGCAATTATATCACCAATAATACTAATATTGATAATAATGGAAATATTAATATTACTGGCGTTAATAGTTGCAATCTTTGTAATGGTTCATCAGAAATTTTATGTAATTGCAATAAAATTACAAATACATTAAATTCAGCATCAATGCCATCAACATCAACTTTATTAACAAATTCTGCTAATACAATGATTGCAACTACGTCAACAAATACGGTTAATAAGAAACTTATTTCGAAACCATGGTTAAGTAATGTTGCACCAATTGTTAAAGCCGCTAGTGATTTAACAACAGCCGATATTTTAGAAAGACAAAATAAAATAAAAAATCATTTAAATGTAAATGATAAACAGCAACATCAAATGAACACAGGTGGTGTAAATCGTAGTAGTAGTCCATTTTCTGAATTATTACGCCGTGACGAAGGAGATGGACGAAGTGTTGCAGATTCGCAATGTTCAAGCAATTATAAAATTGACAATAGTGTTAATAATAATAATAATAATAATAATAATAATAGTAGTAATAATAGTAATAATAATAGTAATAACAACAGTAATAATACAACTGTACAGTCGCACTTAAGAAATAAATTTAATTTAAATACTACATAATATTATAATAATATATAGTAATTTGAATAAATCATTTAAATGGTAAAAACCTAAAACATAAATTGATATTGTCTTACTGATAAAAGACTGAGATTAAGAATAGTGACTTGTTATATACTAAATGCAAAATAATTGTCCCACTTTTTTTTTGTCTTACCCACCTAAAAATTATAAAAATAAGAAAAATTGATACATTTATATAAATAATAATAAGAAGGGTTGTGTGTTTTTTATTTCTGTATATATTATTTAATAAAAAATATCATTTAAAAATAGTATTTAAATTAAATATTAAAAGTGATTTAAAAAGTAAAGTTATTATAATTTAGTTACACAACAACATAAATTCGAAATTACTATGTATGCATAGTATTAGATATCATCAGTAATGTATACAGAAAATATATCTTCAGGCTGAAGATTTTACAGATAAATGTATTACATACATTCTACAACATTAGTACTCTATTGTAATCTATATTATCAGTACAATATGATGACATCATCATCATCATCATCATATTGTACTTTTCACCAAATGGACGAATACGAGGTACGAAGATGTTACTTTTCCATATCTGAATATACATGTTATATCAAATGTTAATGAAAAATGTAGAATCATTTATAGGCGTCCATAGTACGTACAATAGAGTGATGAATAAATCCTATGGTAGCTAAGATATGGCACACATAAAACATTGCCTCCAAAATTTTTTTAAGTTATTAGCAGTAAAATATTGTCATAATATAAAAGATAATATATAATTAAGAATTTTCGATTTATATTTTATACATTTCAAAATAATAATAATAATAATAGTAATAATTAATATTGAAATAAATTCTTATTAATATAACATTGAAATAGAATCATTAAAATAATTTGATAGTACTGGGTACTTGAAAGAAGGAAAGAACTAAAATGAAAAATATGCTTCATTAATTATTAAACAAAAAAAAAAAAAAAAAAAAAAAAAAAAAAAAAAAAAAAAAAAAAAAAAAAAACCCAAAGACAAAACAGCGCGATTCACTACAAAATAAATAAATCAAATTCAAAATACAAATTAATAAATAAACTTATTAAATCCTAAATCTTAAAATATTAGCTAAAAAACGAAACACATCAAAATACAATATTCGAAGATGTTTTATTTGAATATGTTCTTTTTTATTTCCTTTTTTACTTTTCACCAAATTATTTCCCCAAAATAATTTCATCGACTAAGATTTGCAAGGTAAATTGCATGAAGTTCTGTTCGTGGTGTATTTTCGAATAGTGCTGCACGATTTTGACCTTCCCCCTTCTTAACCCAATGTCCATATACGCGAAAAGCACATCCATCTATTACCTGTAATTGAAATTTTAATCAATTTTTCTGTCAACACATACGCGCGGTTAGAATATATTAATAAACAATACAGCATTAGAAGTACGATGAACACGTAAATAAATTAAGCGCTCTCTAGACCTTTTGTCCTTAATGCAAAGTAAAATATTTCAAAGCGAAATAGTACTTTTGTATAGATGGATGATTATATTTAGTGAATATTACAAAAAAAAAAAAAAAAGTCCGGGTAATCGCAACACTCATTTAATATAACGTACAAATAGTATTATTTGCGTCCCGCGGAAAGTGTAGAAATTTGTCTATTTATATTTAATCCATTTAAAATATTTGATTAATTATTTCTTTCTATTAAACGGCATTTTCATCAAAAGCAACCTACACGCTATGTAAATTAAATACATTATTCAAATGCATTTAATTTTCCTAAATATACACTAATTTCGAATCACATAAAATTGTATCACCTGTAGAAAACAAATTTGTATTTGAAATTAAATAAATGGAAAGAACATAATTAATTGCAACACAAACACTACAAATAGACGTAAAGGAGTAACAAAAAAAAAAAAAATGGTTTATTTATTTGCGTTTGACAACAGGAGATGAAATTTACTAAACCGCACAAATGAACACTATAAAATGTGCAATTAAATTGATGACTAAATTTTCAACAATTCCACAAATAATACACTAATTTTTGGAAACGACTACACGCCATAATATCGACATATACCATAACCGCGTTGAATTATTCATCATATTAACAAACACGACGTTTACTACATCTTCCTAAACTTGATCAAACATTAGATAAATGGCATATATTTGTGATCTAGTTATCTGTAACACCTTGTAGACATAAATTGTGTAGCGTAGATGATTGTGAAATTTTAAATTTCAAACGTTAGTTACACAATTTATGTTACATTTCATTTAAATAAATAATATATTATTTGAATACAATAAATGAATGACAAAAACTTACCTTTCTTAATATTTTAACTCTATAAGGATCACACATGGCATCTTCAACTTTTAATGGTTCTAATGTATATCTTAATCTCTTAATTCTAACCATAGCTCTAACACATAATATAGCGAATTGAAATTTTTTACGTGCATTAAATTGACATTGTTTACGTAACTGAAAATATAAATTTATAAAAACAAATATTTAAAAAAAAAAAAATAAAAATCAATTTTATTAAAAAAGAAAAATAGCAATAATATTTTTTTTTTTTATTATATAATGAAAATTAAAAGCAAAAATTATTCTTATTTTACATGACAATACTCGGTAACATATAATAAACATCATCAAAATGAACATTTCAGTTGTGCAAAAATAAAATCTTAATTACATTTTAATGGTAGTAATCATCAACACACACAAAAAATATGTATAGTAATTTTATATAATATTAATTGGTGGTGAATAAGCGGTTTACTATATCCAAGGTTCCACTACCTATATTTACTTCCGACTGACTATACACACAAAATATGGTAACTAACTATTTTAATATTTTAATATAAATTAACAACGATATGTGTATATAGCTAATGTATCTTGTGATATATTCAAAGATCCACTGATCGACCACTTACATATTTTCAAGTATTGAAAGCGGGTAATATAATATCATATTGCGAACCTATATATGCTCATATGGTGGTGCATTGGTTTAGATGACAATGATGAATTGAACCACTATCAACATATTTAATGTTATAAAATTGTTGAAATTTCGAAATGATGATGCAAAAGAGAAAATAAATGTCCATCATATATAGAGAGCATCATTTAAACTATAATTTAATAGTCACACTTTTTTATTCCTATTCCATTTCAATCTTCATGAGCCACATAAATTCATAGAAGGTAAACTAATATACTAGTGTACGATAATGAAATATATGTGTAAGAGGTTATGACAAAATATTCTTACAGATAAACTAGCAACACTTAAGTTATATTAAGTTTAAAGCAAAAAAAAAAAAAAAAACTTAAATAACATTCACCCAGATGATGAAAAATTTTAATAATTTTATCAACCTTTGTGAATTTGATAAAGAAAGTGAATCTCAGTTGTTAGGAATGTATTTAATGTTCCTATGAACACTAATGTACAATTGGATAATAGGAACTTAAATAGCATTCACGCAGATGATGAAAAATTTTGATAATTTTATGAAACTTTGATACAGTAAATTTCAGTTGTTAAAGTCAATACATGCATTTATTCATAATATGGTATTACTTAAACTTACAACACAATTTGTAATAAAGAAAATTTTGTCCAAAAAAATAAAAAATTATATAAATTATAAAAAAGGTTGAAAGAAAACCAGTAGTTATTCAAGATGGACATTTTTAAGGAAAGTAATCCGTCAACATTTGGCTACATTTATAATAACGTTGTTCAAGAGAAACACTTGGTATCTTTTCAAGAAACACTTGCAGCTTTAAGTGAAGTTTATATTATCTTAATGTAATGAAGTCAATAGACTGATATAGAAAGAAATCTAAATCATTAGATTGTGTAGAAAAATATTGTTACGATTTTAGGCAACAAAGTACGAAAAATAAAAAAATGTGGATTGGAAAGAAATAGGATAGAAATCGGATATCATCAAGGTTAGCAATCCCCTATTAATAAAGAGTATACTATATATATAATGTGGGTCAATTCAAACAATAAAAAAATTATAAAATAAACATTTTTTGATACACAAAATGAAAAATAAAGAAGCCGATGAACTGAACACAATGTTGAATGATTTCTAGTAAATGAGTGTATGAATTTGAATACAAATTATGATTATGTTACTTTAAGATTTACTTTAAGCATTCTATCACTATAAAATTTATGTCAAGTAATTTATCTCCTTATATCTAAAGTCCTAAAAATCAACCATATGAATGCTTAGATAGAATTCACCGGATTATTTTCAATTATTTGTAATTCGTCAAGACACCTTTTCTGGGTAAATGACAATTATTAGATAATTTTAGTACCTCAGGATTTTACAATCAAAAAAATATTCATGATACACCGTGTGTTTTGTCGAATACCACTTTTTTGTTTAAAAAGAAGAATTACTCTTTTTCTAGTATGACATTTTTTTTTTTTAAATCAACTACAAACAAATTCTAAGATTCAATAATCATCGTTGAAAACTACTCGTTGATATAAATTTTTGAGAGATAAATTTCGCCTGGCATAAATTGTTTATAAAGCACATTTAAAAAGTACCTTTATGCAAAATATCTCTAATACACCTACAATTATAAAAAGTATCCATTAATAATATCAATATTTGTGATATATTAATTCTTACCGTACCGTAAAAAATACTTCTTATGTGAATCTACCCAAAAACAATACATT
>JANSTX010020828.1:0-16115 GCA_027564355.1 Penthetria funebris
TTGAAATGACTGTGTGTCATTTTGACGCTGACAATCGAAAAACTGCAATACCAGATTTGAAAAAAAAAAAAAAAAATGCTTAATTTACAATAATTAGCTCATTCAGTTGGACGTATAACAGTTGATTTTTGCTAAAGTTACATTTATTTTAATTTTGACAATCGAAAAACTGTAATACCATATTTGCAATTAAGACGATCAATTCACAATAAATTCATAATATAATTCCATGTATAACAAATGATTTTTAAATTCCAACGCAAACTGAGCGAAATTTGATTTTAAAGTTTTGTAATCTAGTCAATGCTCTGTGGTTGATGTAAGTGGTATATATGGTTAAATGCATTAGTGCAATTGCTAATTTTTTATCTGTAATAAAACGAATCCACTAGAAGATTATCGAATAATATAGTTTTACTAATTTATTATTTGACATTATACTATACTGATGCCAATGACGGGGCTTTTGACTACAACTATACTATTCTATAGTTTTGTTTTGATCTGCCTATGAAATATTATCTATATATTTATATTTTGATGGTGTAGCTAAGAGTAGCCGACTAGACGTAGTGACGCAATAAAATAACTTGTTATGGTTTTAGTTTGGCTTTAGTTCACTATATTTGAAATATGTGGTCTTTTGGTTGTTTTTTTTTTTTTGTTATTTCTTTTAATTGTTACATACACGAGTATGGCATTCATATTCACATTAAAGAGTTTTAGATATTTGTTTGGGAATTTGTCATTGAAGAAGTTCATGGTTAAAAAATAGAATATGAATAATTTTATATAACATCGCATGTATATAAAATACATATATAGAAAATTGATGCAATTGATGGTTGTATATACGAGTATTGAAAAATATTCCGTCTGCAAATTGGTGATCTACTAAAGTTTTTTTTCTTGTATTTGTTTGTTCATTTTTCATTTGCCAAAATATATGAGTAGGACTATAATTTATTGTAAATTGTTAGACAACTTTATTCAATTTGCATTCAATATTTTGTCGTTTTTGTTGTTGGTTAGACTGTTAAGAAAATAAAAATAATATGACTATTAAAATGGCTTCTATTTTCATTGAATTTTGTAAATTGATTTAATCAATGGTGACTAATTTTATTTGGTTTCCGTTAATGGAACTGGCTACTCTTAAATTGTATTGGATTTAATTCATTTGGTTATGGTTGATAGTGGTACTCCAAATTATTCAAATTTGACGCTTAGAAAACTTGTGGGAAGAGTGGTAGTAAGCATTAAAAATGTTTGAAAAATGTAAAAATGGAATTGGCATATAATTAGCAGTTAGAAACTAATGACGGTTACTTTTCAAATTAAAATTCTATACTGCTGCATTTAAATTATATGTAAAGTTACTAAATTGCACTGTTTCCGAAATATAATTAATTGTTTTATCATTTGGTCGTGTTTACGGTGGTATAACGGTGAGGTAAATATACGTTGAACAATTTTTGGGCATTATTTGCCCATTTCATTCACCACTCTTATGAATATATAATATATATGCACCCTTTGAAAATGTATATAACACACGATTATTGCCACTTTCACATAAAATGTAATTATGATGATTTGTCTACATAAATGTTTGTTGTCGGTCATGCGACACAGGTGAAGAAACTAATGAAGATTAGTTCGTCGATTGACATGCCATCTTGAAGTGGATAATTTAGTAATAAAAATCATAAACGGCTTTCAATATTTGGGAAGTTTTTCAGTAAGAGATGATGGTACTGAAAAAAATGTCGAATAACGCGTACAGACGGCGCGGTAGGTGTTCGGAATACTAATTAGTGAGTGTCAGGCTATACACAAGTTTCTCGTAAGCTTAAATTGTGTATATTCAAGATAACTTCTTAATCGGTATGACTATGTGAGATTTGACGAATTAAGAATCCTTTTGCCAAAGTAGTGCATTGATGCGGTGTTTGTAGTATTCAATTGAGTTTTGACATTTGATTAAATATTTCTGTCAGAAATGAAAATGCACAATTTAATGTTAAATTAAATTACACACTTTAAATTTGACAGTTGTTCAATTGATTTCGGTTAGGCATATTATGTTTAAAAAAGAAATTGTGGTGGTTTGAGTCGTTGCTATAAGCTGTCAAAATTTTAGAAATCTAGTAGTCTAAAGCTCATAACATTTACGCTATATTTTTAGTAATATAATAATAATAGCGTGGCATACTTTACGATTTTAAAATATCATTTTTATCATACTACTTTTAAATTAAAAATTTAAAAAGCGTTTTTAACGAGTGTAATCCAAATATTTTACCACACCCAGTGTCATTACTATATACATTATTTATATAATAATAAAACAATTTTTTATTTAAAGAAGATTTTTCTTCCAATGTTCCCTTTTTTTTCTTTTAAAGCACAACCATTTTTTTTTTTGTTTAATATTAAAAAAGAAAATACCCACATATTAAAAAATAAATACATATTTTTTTTAAAAATTATATAGCCAAAAATTGCGTCCATTGCACGACGTTTTAAAGTAGGGGTCATCGACCAATATGATGAACTGCATAAATACACACATACGATGAATAATAAAGTAAGGCTTAGTTACAAAAAAACAAATTTTTTATTTTTTGTTTTTTTAAAGTATAAGAATATTAGTATAATAACTTAGTCTATGTTGGTTCGGACTAACGAAAAATAAATTGAAAAAAAAAATTAAAAAAAGGAACAACAGACTAAACAAGCATTTGGCGAATATATGCGAAAAACTGCATCTCAATATTATCTACCATATTAAATTTAGTTACATACGCGAGAGTATATTCAAAATTCAAATATATTGAATGTATTCTTCCATTCTATACAATCGCGAATATTTTTGATCAACAGAAGAAGTAAAAGAAAAAAAAAAAAACTGCAAAAAAATTCAAATAAAACAAAAAAGAAAAAACTACATAGAAAATTTTCGCGATTATTCTGTAGGCGAAGCATCGCATCAGTGAAATATTAAAGTGTTTTGTAATTTATTATGACTGGTTTCAAATTTGAATGCAATTCTTTAGTAATTCTTTTCATTTATTTATTTTGTTTTCAAATTTTGTTTTTTGTTTTTATAAGATAGAGAAAAATGTATGATCGCATCATATAACCAGCGTTTGAAGTTTCCAGACGAGTGTATGTCGAGTCCTTACTCTAGTTTTTAAATTCGCAGTTCTAAACGAACCTATTCCATTCTTGTATTATATGTGAAAGTTTCTATTTCATTTTGACCATTCAATTGGTTGTTCAACTATTTTGAAATACAAACAACATCAATAGATACCCACATCGTTAGGTTGATTTACGATAATGTGACGAAAATTGTGCATTTTGCACTCTGATTTTAATTTCATCACATTTTTTTTCACCAATTCAACAAACAAGAAACTTAAGACTTATATTTTTACGCCATGATTATACCAGCCATAAAATTGCATTTTTGGTAGAATCGCGGCGAGGTTGAACAACCTCGAGATGTCAGTCGATTACTATACATTCACCATCAACATAACCATTGTTGCTTATAGTATAATTTTTTAAAATAATGTACTCGTGTATTCTTATGCATAATATCCATTTTTTTTTTTTTTTTGATATCAAATAAATATTCAATTGGAACTGATCTGGTTCAACAATTAATTATCGTATGCAAATTAAAAACAATTGCACATTAATTGTAATTAATTATAAATGTAATTTAGTATGGTAAACTTATTCAAATTAATAGTAAATTTTCATACGAAGTAGTTGTATGCCGCAATAGTATGTCGAATGTAAAGAAAAACGTTACATGTTTTTATTTATAAATACTTTTATTTTATACTACGAAACAGTAGTCGAAATATAATTGGACTAATAATAGCACTATTCATTCGTTAGTCAAGAACCACTAAAAAGATTGACAATTGCATTGACATATATTGTGATAAAGTTTCCGATTCTATTTATGATGGATTCTTTCAAAAGTAGAATATATGTATACATAGAATAGGCCGATTCTTACAAAGGTAATATTGAGGTTAGGAAAAGCAAGGAAATGAATGACAAAAACTTTTAAAAGTCGTCGACTTTTATTGAAAATTCATATTGATCAAATCAAATACTGAAAATAAATAACCTCTTCTAAATTCCATTTGTATGCTAAACGTATATTATAATAGACTACCTCGTTATCATTAGCACCTAATTTGGTACTATTTTGCATTACATGTTTTACTTGCTTGAATTGCTGTTGAAATCCCATAGTTGTCGTTTTCAAAAATTGTCTATTAATTTGTTTAAAATTAGGTATTCGTAATTACATCAAATTTACCAGCAGTACCTTTGGCTTAGTTCATATTGTTACGATATTATTTTAACGCTATATATTTTAGTAATAAAATAAAGTTTTTAAATTATTATTATTATGTTCGTATAATAATTTGAGAATAATATTTTTATATCACATTCGGTATATGATAACCCGACTTAGGAAGGTTATCCGGCTTGCCTCATATTATAATGCAATTTCAGACGCATTCAGCTAAGAAAATATACTGCAAACTTCGCAATAATAAATGTATTTAATTTAAAGGTCAGAAAGTCGAAATAGAAGATTTAAATTTGTATAATTTTTTTTTTTTAAATTGTAATTATAATTTTAATTAGTTTTGCATTTAACTTTAAATAAAATGCAATTAATGTGCATTAATTTTCAGTTCGTATGTATGTAAATTTTATATATTTTTTTTTTTTTTTTTTTTTTGAATTGATTAATTTCTTTTTAATATTTCTCTTTCACTGACCTCAATAAGATTTTTATTTTTTACTTGTTAAATGTTTTTTTTTTATTGCAATTTTATGTTTGTTGTCTGTATGTTTGTATGCAATTTTCATTGCAAATTTTTACATAGTCAGAGTCAGAGATAATAATTGCGTATTAATGCAATTTCTTTATTTTGTATTTTAATGGTTTTTATTGTTTTTGTTTTGCGAGCTTAGCTGCATTAAATCAACAAATTGTTATTCAATGGATATTATTAATAAATATTCATATGATTGTTGTAAGCGTATATTACAAATTTTAAATTAAATCATTATTTTATTCAATTAAATAATAATAATTTTCATTGACCTTTCCAAGAAATTACTATATGCCTATATTTAAATACCAGAAAATGAATGCAAATTAATTAATTACATATAATTAAATTAATAATATAATAATTACGATATGAGTTCTTTGAATACCGAATTGAACAGTCATGATGTGCTATATATTTTGTATCTAATTACAAGTTGATCAGATCGACGGTAAATCCTGTCGAACGTCAATTGGGTAATTTTTCAAAACTTATCAATGATTATCCAAATATACACATTTGTTGCAGTAGAAAAATGGTAATCCAATCTTGTGATCTACAATTTGAGATCTGTATCTATTCAAGAAGATTTAATTAATTTCTAAACTTGCACTCATACCATTTATCGGTATGAATTTATTATATAGATAATGTAAAAAGCGATAGATTAATTTTAAATACTGGTAACTTTTTTAGTCATATAACCACAGTTATATAATAATATTTTTGCATCGTTTTTACAGTATATTCAAATGACTTCGGCTCCTATTACGTAAATAAATTTAAATAAATTCAGTAAACTATCTTCGACTTGAAATCATGCTAATCAGTTAAATACGAAATTTCAAAAACATTCCATTTTTGTTATCAAATGTTATAACCTTACACGTACAATGTGATTAAATTGCTTTTGGAATATTATTTGCATCAAAGTTTCCATTAACTAAAACCAGTAACCGAACAAAAGCAATTTAACGAAATATCCGATTTTTTTTTTCTAGTAAATTTTGATTATAAAATCTCTTCTATATCAAAGTCGAATATTGGTCTAATATTTTTTAACAGTCTCCGATTCGTACTTCGACCCCCAAAAACCTTGATTAAAATTATCAAACAATGTCATATGTTGTAGATATTAAATATTAAATAAATAATTCGATATTCAAATAGAATAAAAAAAGTATTTCCGAATAATACAAAATCACGTTAAAAAGTATTACAAAATGCTGACTGAAATGATGACTTTGTAGTTACCTGCTTAATTCCACAGATTTCCGTACCGCAAATTAATAATTTGATTTTATGGCAATAATTTTTTTAAATAAAATTATGCAAATATTGGGATATTTTATACCAACTCTAAATTCTAAAGGCATTCTCATAATTGTATACAATGTAAGATATTCATAAAATTCGCTTTATCTAATTTTTATTTTTTTTTTTTTAAATATACTCATAAGAATTGCATCTAAAAGTCACTGAAATATTACAGTACGTTCAATTGAAGATTGCAAATATTTGTTATGACTTCAGTTTTTTTTTTTTTTTTGTTCCTTTCCTTCTTTTTTTGTTCTAATTTTTTTTTTTTTTTTCCTTCAAGTAATCTTTTCATTGTCTGTCAAGAAAAACAAAATCAAATATAATTTTTTTGTAATATGTAAAACTTCTACGATCAATGATCTTATATTGTAGAGAAAAAAATATAAAAAATACGTTTTCATATTAAGTTATCGATAAGATAATTAATGCATTTTTCTTCATTATTATACATATTTGCTTGTTAATTAATTATACAGCATCATTATGCATAAGATGTCTCGTTGTCCAGGAGTCAAATGTACTTAAAATGCTAGTGTTGCGGTAATGAAGACCCATCACTAAATATGTTGAAATATACCGCACAAAGTCAGTATATACAAAGCATCGTGTACGGATTTACTAATAAATGACCATGTTGCAGTTTCCAACATCGTGAATCGTGAAAGTTTAGCATATTGCTAAAAGGTTTTTAAATTGTTTCAACCAACAACCATGACCTCATTGTTATTTCATATAAAGTAAATGTTATGAATGACCAACATATGATCAGACTCGGAATTGACTGAGTCAAGGTAGTCGTTATAATTTAAGCAAGCGAACTTCAAAATTAATTATTGTGAATTGAGCTTTCATTTTCAAATATGGTATTGCAGTTTTTCGTCTGTCAAAGTCAAATAAATTCACAATAACTTATGCAATTTGTAAACTTTTACATATTTTTTTTACAATGAGTGTGCTTCTCAAAATTATTGTCACTCCGTTCTTCCACTGATTATATCGACAAGTTAATGGTTTTTGTTTTTTCTAGTCATATTTCGCAGTGTTTTCAATATGAAAACTGATTTCAATATGAAAACATTAAAAATTACTATTAATTAAATTTCGGGCAATGTATCCTTCCAATAATAAACCAATTTCTAAAATATCATCATTTCTATATTTATATTATAATTTACGTAAATTCTTATGTGTATTGCAAGTTATCATTCATTTTTTTTTTATTGTGTGCATTTGCAATAAAAATCTTGTTATTTTGGCTCATTAGTTTTTTTTTTTTTTTTATATATATATTTTTCATCTGTTTTCTTATGAATTCTTTCAAATTTTAAAAATATCACCAGATTTTTTGTTCACTTCATTTCATATATTCATATGCAATTTGGTTGTTATTTGTTTGGCATATTTTTTAAGTTGCAAGTAATAAGAAAAAATATGTATTTGTAAATTTTCGTTATAATGTCATCGAGTCGAGTAATTTTTTTCTTTTTTTTTTATGAAACTCTATAATAAATGCTAAACAAAACTGGCATGTACAATCAAATACAGAAAAAAAAATGCATATAACATTTGAGAAGGTCGATGGCCTAAGCAGCAAAAAAAATTTGCAAATTACGTATCAACCGTGGCTCGCTTTATATACTACTCTATTATTATATTACTAACTTATATATTCTTGAATTTATATCAACAGATTAAATAATGTATGCAAATAAAATGTAATGCATTTTAGCAAAACAGAAAAAAGGGAACAAAAAAAAAAACAGCAGAGAATTTAAATATTACCGCGAGAATGCATCAATCAAATATGGAAATGCATGTAGAAAAGGGCTTTGAAAATAGAGATTATACCCCTATTTGTATATTTGACTGAATTACTATATACTTAGTTTAAGTCTTTTATTTCAGGTTTTCAATTAAAATTTTATTAAAATAAAATATTATCCCTACTTTGTTAGTTTACAGTTTTTTTCCTTAATTGGACTATTTTTTTCATCCATAATAATAATTGCATCAATCGTTAGGGCAAATTCGATATACTGTTTAATTCTTGAAACTTCGAAGTTTTTATACTTCGAAAATTATGTCAATTTGATCACAGAAACAAAACTAAAGTATACTATGATGGTTATTGTATTAACAAACTGTGATTTCGAACTTATAGTTCTCATTGTAGCGTCATGTCGACCACTTCGACCGTAAATGGAATTTTGATTCTAGATCTCTGCCAAGAGCTCAACACTCTTATACTATCACGGCTGTCAATTATATTTAATGTTTACTGTCCTAATTGGAACAGCGCTCTTATATTAGAAAATTTTACTTCACTACTATATGTCTAATAACGATTTGATTTATAATGAAAACAATGTATTTTATTTCTTCAATCAAATCACACAAATTGGTGTAATATTTAGTTCCTTTTATACATAAACATTATTATACTATACATGTGAGTATATATAAGGATATATAATAAAGTTTTAGATTTTCGTAAGACTTTTCAGGCAGTGAATAAATACTAAATGACTATTATAATAAATCAAAGTTGTGCTAAAATACCATCATATGTATATGTATACATATAATTAAAATTAACAAATCCTTTTCAATCGACTCCTTTATTAGTATTAAAGTATGTGTAAAACCGAAGACATACCACATGGATATTAAGTGGTACAATCTTCAATCAGAAATTTTACTAATAAACATTTATTACAATCTACATATCATCATTCTCATATGTATATATGTTGAAACCCTAAGTTTATATATACTCATACGTGTTAAATATTCAAAAGTTTTCGTTAACCCCTTAATATTAAATTTACTTCTAGTTTGATATTATCAAAATAACCCATCAAATATGCGTAGACTTACTATATAAAGACATCTAAAATAATAATAATAATAATGAAAATTAGGTACAAATTTCACACCACACTTTCGAAAACACTTTAAAATTTATTTAAATAATGCCTTAAGGATGATAATTTACCGCCTGTCAATCTTAAAACTAAAGGGGCAATCATTACATTTATTTTGTGAATTATTTACATTTATTTTCAGTTAATTTTATGTTAACGTCAATTGACAGATATTAAAACATTGAACAAACATGTCAGTTTGAATTTATATTGAACTGTGTTTTTGTTTAAAATAAATAAAATGAATCTAAACTTTCAGAAAGTGATAGCATGATTCGAAAAATAGTGGCAACCATTGCCAATAGGCCTGTCCAAAATGTTCAATTCGTCACAAACTGTACAGTTTAACTACCCAATGCAGTTGGCAACAACTGCATGTACATAATTATAATATTAAATCCTGAATCACGGATTTTGTTTATGTTGTAAAGCACACCTTTATGGTTGATCCGTGATTATTGATTATAACAAATCTGTTGTTTTTTATTGTACTTTTTGTGAACTTTCCTTCGCAATGATATGGTAATTGATAGTCTTTTTATCTCACTATCTTTGGTAATTCGTAATGACTTGTTGAAGTCTCAAAAATTCATTTCTATCTATTCTTTGAAAAAAGGGTATTTGCAAAATTACAATGCTAAAACTAATGTAAATTTATACTTTAAATAGTACGAGCAATATATACAATTTATTGTAATACAATAAAAAAAAGTTGCATGTGAATTGTAAACATATTTATTATGTAATTGATATATGCCACTTGTTGAACTTATACATCGTATATGTTTAAAGACACATTTATATGCATATTAAGATTGGTGGCTAAAGGATATTTCTTAATTGAATAAATTCGAGGTTAATGTCCTCTATTACTTGAACTTATTTAACATATGTTATTTAGTTGAGTTTTAAATTTTAATTTAAAATATATTTCAAACATATGTTTAATAAAAGAATTTTAAAATAATACCATTTTTTATATACGAATGTATATGTACTCGTTGTTGCAAAGTATTTAAACAATAACGTAATAGTGTAAACAAATAAATTTAACATCAATTGGAATATTGGAACGCATTTTGGGTACCAACTTGAGGTCTACTACTGATCCCATCAATCCAGGTAACTGTAGGCTTGTAACTCGCACTGGCTAATTCCAATTATACGTCAAATGTAAATCAATGGCCATGAATTTGACGGGACATTAAAACTTTAAAAAAAATGAATTTTATAGATTTGATTACTTGTCATCTCTGTCCGCCGTTGTACTGTAACCTACAGGGTAATGCAGATATCTGCAAATGTTATTCGAATTTGAATAAAAATAGTAGTAGAGTATAGGTGAGATTTGCAAAATGGATGTGAAATAAATCAGATCCTTGAGGAGTGTTACCTATACAAATTGACTATTTGATTACATAATTATATAAAATTATATGTTGTTGATTATAGACACAATAATGAATCATTCTGCAAAATTTCGATTTCGTAACAAATAGTGAAATCTTCCATAATGATATAGTTAATTACTTTAAACTCTCTGTATATGCCTATGTATGTTTATATTCATTTAGGATATATACTTCATCTATACGATTATGTACTCGTTTAATAAACAACTGGCTGAACAAATAAATGGCGAGACATGTTTTTTTTTTTGCCAGTTCTCAAAACTTTGTGTAATAGACTATTCAATGACGTGTAGTTTTATAATAATAAAATATTATGCGAATTAACATATTGAATTAGCACAAATTGTACTCGTCGTATAATGCAGTTTTTTATTTGCTGCTTTTTTTGTCTTTTATTTTTAGTTTTTATTATTACATATGTAGACAGATCGTTTTCGAGATGGACAAAGAGAAAAAAAAGAAAAAAAAAATTACTTGTATTATTGTGACCTTAATTTTATTTTTATTTAATACTTCTTTCTTTCTATACTTTTAAATAACGTTTGCTGCGTTTACTAGAAAATGGGAACAGGAAGGTCTAATATATATGATATGCAGTAGTATATCTACACATATTAATATGTGCAACAAAGCATATTATCGACTATTTTTAATTGCAGGATGTTATATGGGTATCTATACTAGTTGGCTAGCTAAGGTCCACAAATTATTTTCCGATGCTAATTTGCAATTTTTTTTTATTTTATTAATAGTGAATTGCACTGTTAACTATATTAAATATTTTGAAATTAATTATTGTGAATTGTTTTTTTTTGTCTATGATATTGCAGTTTATTGTTTGTCAAAGTGACATAAGATAAACTGCACTGCTTTCAATAAAAAAAAGAATAATTCACAATAATTAATTTTTAAATGATTTTTAATGATTTGCGATAACCACATTAATAAATCTTAAAATTAATTTTAGCTAGAGATAAAATCTATGTGACTCCAAAGATGTCTTAACCATAAAGGTAACAATCGAAATATTAACGTTGTTAAATTTGCAATTACTTAAACCAATCTAATCTTACATTGTCAATTCGAAAATCTCATAAATTACGACAACGCCTAAAATGACAAATTTACCCGATGCAATTGAATCGATTATCAGAAAGATGTTTTGTTTTTTCTAAACAAATTTTATATTTATAAAAATTTCTGGAAAAAATCGATGTAGTAAATATTGCGTTTATTTGTCTTAGCCCCGAGGAAGAGTAGTTATGTAGAAGAATATAATTTATTATTGAAGGGCCGAAAATATTGGAAATATATTACGATTGTTCATCTATTTATATACATGGAAGATAAATTGTAAATATTTACAAGTATACATGAGCATAATATATAGTTTGTGCTGCCTAGGAAACACAATTGTAAGATATTGTGGGTGTACTATATAATAAATAAAATAAAATATCTAACTATAGTCTATTATTTCTTTCTTTTCTTATGTACAATAAAACTATATAGTCGTACCGTATCGAAATTTCTGTTATTTCTAACGAATTTAATAAACCCAATAAAAAGAGCCTGAATTGCTGCTTGAATAGCAATTGTACAAATTTTGAACTATGTTGATGACTCTTAATTTTCCTCTACTTAAATCTACGCGCAACAGTATATTTGCACAATACTGACGATCTCATTAAAACAATCGCCATGAAACTAAAAAAAGAAGTGTGCGAGCACCCACATTACGCCTATGTCGAAGAGAATCTATGCGACCATAGAAGTTTGGAACTGATATGCGTACCGAGAGAAAGTAATTTCTATAAACAAAAGACTGACAGTGGTTTCAGGTTTGATGATAGCATTAGCTGTGACCAGTGTTTAGTGTATCAATGCAATGCATATTCAAAGCGATCATATTTTTGAGTTCAATCGTCTTCATTTTTCAATTAATTTTGAATAATCCAATATTGAGCCCCATAATGACTGTGAAATGATACAATTTTAAAAACTTTAAAAAGTTGAATCAAATGAACTTTCAGATCATCATTTATCTACAGAATAGTAATAATGAAATTTCAAAATATTATTTCGTTTTTATGTGCATTTTATACCCAATAATTCTTAGAACCTCTAAAAACTGAAACATTCACTTTTGATTGATCTTGAAACATCTTATGATCCTATCTTTCCTATATGTGTGATTAGAATCTATTTAAGGTTCAGCATAGAAACCTTTTACATCTCATGTTATATCATTTACAAGAAAAAAAAAATAAATAAAAATGCTGAAAAACAAATCACAAATCATGTACAAATAAAAGTCGGAAAAACAAGAAAATTCCCTATTCTGTTACATCATCATGAAAATGCAATAACCAACAAAAGTAATGTGAAAAGGGAGAAAATAATCAACATCAACTATCTTCCAAAAGGATTCAACAAGTGTGTTCTCGTCGACACATAGTCTCTAGTCTGCAAATATGTATATACGAGTATATATATAAGTATGTTATAGAATTCATATCATGTGATGTGGGTAAGACGTTTTTGGTTTAACATTAAATATTCTATTTGTTCTGGTTGGGCTTTTCTTAGTTGCGAACTATGGTATATAGCCATTGTCGTTGTTGATGTTAAAGATAAAACACTGATAAAATATACATAATGTGACTTAATGAAGTACTTATTTATTAATTCAAATTCAAAATTACTAATAAGTTTGGAACAAATTTTCAAATAAGCAGAAGCTTAATATACATTATTTCCACCCTCGTTCCTATACATTCTTTTACCTTATTTCAATATGTGAACTTTAAATTTTTGGTATGTATAATATATTTTGTAACTGATAGTAAAAGATTGACACAATCATATCAAGGGTGTCTATAGTTAACTTCATATGTTACAAATTTATGTCATTAATTCAATATTAATATTCTATTTATATCAATACTTCATGCTGGGTAAATGCTGTACTGATGAAAACTGATAGTTCGAAACTAGAGTTCAGCACTAGTGCTTTGATTGAGATAGCTTAATTATCATGCTGCTGTATGTAATTCAACATATGTACATGATAATAATTTTTTTTCCAACTTAATCAAATCTACTTTGCAATATTATTTGACCAAAATACCAGAAAAGACACTCCAAATTTAGATGTTAATTGACTACTAGTATTCACCGCCAATATTAACTTTAGTAGAAAGGTATATTGCTTCACCGTTTTTTTTCTTCTTCATCATCTTCATTATCTTCTACTTAGACTTTCCTATGCTTTTAAGTTATACTTACTTAGATTATGGTAACATAATCAGTGTTAGTTCCAAAAATACATGCCACAAGACCTACCACAAACCAACTTATAAGTCCGCAGTTGGCTAGCTTGGTATATTTATTGCCTTGCCTGCACCGAATTTAAAGATTTACATTGACAATTTTATCACTTTTAGTTTATAGTAGCTGATTGCCATATCGCAGGCGTAAAATAACGTTATTATTAATGATAGAAGACACTTGACACATCAATGTCTATAGTTTCAGTTGGGCATTGAATTCCCTACCTGATGAATTTCTATGATTCTACCTGATGATTCTATAATTCTATTAAAATTTTTCAAACCATCCCTTTAACAAATCAAGTTTAAACCTGAGCACATGACACATGATAATACATCTATCGTTTTTCGGATTTATTGAAATAAGTATAATTAGTACAAGAATGAATGAATGATATAAGCTAGACAGAAGAGTTAGATACTTATGTCAACTGGGTTAGCACAACAAATTGCAATACTCCGGTTCAATAATACAAAACCAATTATTCTGATGAAATATTATCGTTAACTGCTGTTCGATCTATACTCAATAGAAACATTTCGCTTTTCAAATGCGACTTAAATTTTCAAACATTAGGTATAATTTTTAAAAAAATATACAAATTAATTTTTTTAAAAAGTCCGAGAAATAATTATTTATTTTTATTGATTTTATCCAAGTTATTGTCTTGAATATATTGCAAATTAATTTCAATTTTTCAACATTTATCAGCTCTGTAGGACGCTGTCGTGTCATTTAAAATATTTGGTACAAGGAGAACAAGAGTAGTTGTGTGTTTGTTGACTTTTTTTTTAATAATTAAAATATTTATTGACATTCTTATTGTATGTAAATACATTCGTAATAGGTGCATCTAGCACAATGCATTTTTCTGAAAATAATACAAATTTTATTGAAACAAGGCTGAAGGAATTGTTGCCAACAGATGTGATTTTCATTTTTATAAAAACCACTTTAATTGGGACCCGTAAAAAAGAACACATTTTGATTATTTTTTTTTTTAATTTCACGCTATTTGTTTAAATTAATTATATATGGAGTTTTTTTAACTTAATAGTTTATAATTAAAAACATTCGATTATTTTTTTGCTATTTTAAAGTGATTTTGAAAAACTATATATCCTTTTTTAGAGTAGTCTTTAAATAAATTATAATTTGTATTGTAGATTAAAACTATTGGAAATGTACAATTTTGAGAAACGCAATTTTAAAACCTATGTTGTTCATAAATTTTTTTTCGTTTATATTTATTTATTTGTTAAAATTTTTATTAAATAAAACTTTATAAATTAATTTGATAAATAAAAATTAAATGTAAAATATATAATTACTTACCTTAAAACTATAAAAATATGTAAAAATTGATCCAAATTAGACTGAAAATATTTTGTATATTACAAAATATTTAAACAATGTGATGGTTTCTAATTTTTAGTAATAGTTTTTTTTTCTTTTAAACTTATCTCACTTAGAAAATAATTAGAATAGAAAATATAGTTTTAAAAAGTCATTTTAAAAAAAAATACAATAATTAGTAAGAGTTAATTAAAACAGTTGGCTTTAAATTAATCAAATTGGTGTTTTTTTATTTTAAAAAAAACACAAACACTTTTTACAAACTGTACTAAAATAAATATTAAAATTTTTTTATTAGAAAAGCATGAGTTTTTTTTTTTTTATTTTTTCAGAAATTCATTGATTGCACTTTTTCGATATTTTTTTTTTTTTTTGTTTCTTAATTTTGAAATATTTTAATTTATAGTTTCTAAAATATATGTATTTATTTTTTAAAAAAACGGCATTAAATTATAATATAGCACAAATTATTTGATATTTTTGAATAATTTTTTAAAAATGAAAATTAAAATTTTAATTTTCTTGTCCGATCTGTTACAATTTTTATCCCGGATATGGACATAAGACAGATAGGCATAAGCTACGTTTGAAAATAGTTTTAAAATTTTTTAATCTAACTGATTTAATTTATAATTATTTGAAAATTGGTAATTTGAAATAAAAATTAAAATTTGCAAGAGCGTTTCAGTATAAACGACCTGTCCAAAAGCTCTCTTCCTTTAGTCTAAAACTACTATCAAATATTTTTTGGCAATATTTTTCGATGGTTTAATGTGCATACAGAGTGCAACCCGCCTTTTTTCTTTTTTCGTTTGGATATAAAGAGCTGAGCAAAATCAACAGCATTTGCAATTTAATTTACTTAAAATTAATAATTTGTTTTTTGCATCAAA
>JANSTX010020839.1:0-16113 GCA_027564355.1 Penthetria funebris
CATCTAAAACATGATATAAACATATTATAAGCCAATTGAACATATTCTAAGTGAATGCCCACATATAAATTGGTCATTCATCAACTATCATTAGCATCCTCGACAGAATTCAAAAGCAAATCTTTCGATTTATATAGATGATGGATGATAAGAGTCATTGGTCAGATGTATGCCCTTCAGCATATACATAATGTGAATAATATTACTCTATCCTCTAGATATCATGATGGCAATTGTTTTACTGATATCGGTAGTATTCAACCTTTAAAATACATACGGATAATAATTTTTTATCAATATTTATTATTTATTATTGATTTAATATTTATCAACATATCACTAACATATACTATTATTCTTATCTTTATTGATATTTAACATGCACATTTAAATGAAATTTATGATGGAAAAAAATTTAGATGATTCTAATCTGTTGAAAATTTACTAAATAAATTATAGCTCTTCTAATAATGACAATAAATTCATAATTAGTCCTGATGTGAAGTCGATCAATAACTAATTAAATTATGTAACTTGCATTTTTACATTTTTACCTTCACGTGAAATTACCGGAAACTTGATATCATAGTAGTAAATGTTAATTTCTGACAGGTAAAATCGGTGATAAAGAGGGTGGTGTATCAATTAGATGCTAAATATTTCACCAACAGGTGGTACATAAACCCCAGATATCTGGTGGGTTTATGTACCATGATTTTCTGAATTATTTAGATGCAAAACCGTATAATTGAAGTTGATTTTATTATATATATTTTATGCGGATATCTCAATTTATGAATGATTTTGTGGATATGTAATTTAACATATGCATATTAGAAACACGTAACGAATGGAATAACCATTTCCCATGACGTATCACCTGTACGAGTAATTCGATTACAATATTTGTCAATTATTATTGTATGATCATGACTTAAAAGCGGGTCTCTTCGAAAAGTATTCACTAACAAACTAGGTTAATTTGGATTTCTTGTAGCACACACTGACTATGGTGCGCGTACTTTGTACGGCTGTTAATAAGCATTGTGCACCTGATTTTCCATAAAAAAAATTTGGTTAGCAAATTTGCTCTATATTTTGCAAAAACAAACATAAAATGAATGATTTTATTAGTGACCGACAACGCATATTACAGTTAATTAAATCAATTAATATAATTATCTATTGCACCCAAATATGAATACAATTTTGTGTATAAAATTCAACGGAGTTAAGCCCATATGAATATAAGTATTCATTCAGTTTAATCCTTTGCAGTTGTCAAACACTTTATTAGCAGAGAAATAGACTGCTGGGTAAGCACTAACTATTAGACTTATCAGCGGCTAGAATTGTATTCAGTCACCAATAACTTATATTGTTTTCACATCTTGTTTTCATCTTGTTGATATCAAAACAGCACCAAGGTCTAATTGGGGTCCGTATAAGAGTCCATCTTAAGTTTCAATGAATTAAATAAACTACAGACAATTTAAATTTCACCACAATTTCACTACTATATAAAATATTATTCACGAGTAAAATCATTGAAATTATAAAAACTGAAATATATTTTTTATGTCGAACATCTGCTGATTATACTATACGTCCTCGCTTTGAAGATCATCAACTTATACCGAAAAATCTATAGTTGTTTAGTTGGTTATAACAAAATTTATAAAATTTCTAGTTGCCTCTTTAATAATTTCGGATTTATTACATGTTACACAACCAAAATCTATTTCCTACTATTCGGTAATTTATTTCGTAATGTTCAGTTAACCTACTTTTTAGACCTTTGATTTTGTGCTTCATCTAAGTTGAAATTTGTAGCCAAACGTTAATCGCGAACATTAAATCATTATATGACATTTTTGGTATAATTTCTTTCCAGTTATATGTGCAATTATTGTATTTAAATTTTGCATAGGAGAATGAACTTGTGAAAGAGGCTATAAAAAGCTATAATGAGCTCTAATGAATGAATGTTGTTATATACCGTTGAAAAAAAAATCAATAAAGCTTTTAAATATATCCTGGAATGAATGACATCACTGTTTCTTTAATAAAAACTATAAATTCGCTATATAGAAATATAGAAATGAAAATGTTGTATATTTTGTAGGACTCGTATATAATAAAATGAAAATTGAAATATTCAAGAAATTTAACACCTCGATTTATTTATTTTTTAGAAGTAATTTTTATAAAATTAAGTATTTTTTATGTTTAATTATGTATACAATAAATTAATTGCACGCTTATCATTATATAATATACACACACATTGCACGTAATTTTGCTATTTTGAATTATCATATAAAAAAAAATGAAAAATGAATAATAATTTTTGTGATAAGAAAAATCAATATATCTACACACATACACGCACAATTTACATTATTTTAGGTCAAAAATTAATAAACATTTTTATTTTGGCAATAATTTTAGTTTTTTCTTTTTTCCTTTCATTATAATAAATTCCGCATTTTCATTATAATAACCCTTTACCATAAGTGTATAGCATTAACAGTTACCCTAACATCCAACAATTGTTTATAAATCAATTTTTAAAAATTTGATCATCTGGTGAAATATAACTTGATTTGTGGATTTTTGTTTGTTTGTTTATTATACTATCAATCACAAAATTTTGCACATATTCACAGAGAACTCACCATTCTGGTTCACTGCACTGGTACCATTCACTTTCCAGATTATACCATTCCAGGTTCAAATGCTTGTACGTTTCTGTAATACAAAAGTGGTCACGTATTCATGGTGTCTATAAGTTAGTGCATATCTGACACCTATTCCATTTCGTATTTTTATATCATACATTATCTGCCGCTACGTTATTTGCTCTATTCATTACTCAATCTACAAATGGGCAAAACGCGTGGATGAAATTTTTGGAAAATCAAAATGAACTTCTCAATTATAAACTAAACTTCTCATTTCGAATAATATTGGCAAGATATTTGTCAACTGGTTGACAAACATAACATATACCATTTTTTTTAGCTCAGGCCGAATTATCTGTGATACTACGTAGAGATTTAGATGGATTGAGTAATCTATACATCACCACATTCATCACAAGCGAAGCAACGCAATCGAATGGACGTTAATATTATCTATAGACCAAATTGGCAGACTGTATGCTAATGCAGGGGCATACTGATTCACTATCATCAACGAGAAGATACCGACGCCGACTTTTTTACAATGTCGAATTGAATTGATCTATGAAGTGTTTTTATAGAATTATGTTTATTTCACGGTCAGTGACACGCATTCGTTGCAAAAGACCTCCAACCATTATCTATATAATCACCTCAATCCGTGATTTTATTTTAAAATTTAAATATTTGGTTTGGTTAATATTATTAGTGCATTAACGGAAATGAAAGGAAACAATAATTTTTGATTCAGTCAGCTCCATTTAACCTTCCCTAATTCAATGATTTTAGCATATTTTTTTATGTAATAGTTCTGATCCATTTCTCGCCTGCTTCTGGCACATTTTCCAATTAAGTTTTCGTTATTCATAATTTTAATGTACAATTATTAATACCACATGATAATAGTGAAGTATACACTGTAGGTTACACAACAACAAGCATTTTCTTAAATATTAGTTATAATGCATACGAGTAAATGAAAGTGTTTTTTCACAATATATAAGGTACTTGCACATTATAACTAACGAACGTTAAAATTTATACTGGTTTTTCACATTATTCAAAATATTTCTAAATTCTTAAGCTTGGTAATATTTTTTTTTAGATGATCCAGATGAAAATTATCAACATGAATTAATAAAAGAAGAACCTGATCAGGAAATTACATTATTACATATAAGAAACAATAACAATAATGATAACTTAACTGAACGACAATCAACAGAAACTGAGGAAATATCACCTTTAATCTCATCCAATGGTGTCATTGTATCCAGTTCAGGTTCCGAAAATATTTTACAAATAATCGACAATACTTTTAATAATACTATTGATAACTGTAAAGATCGAAATTATATGAAAAATGAATATCAAGAGTATAGTAGTAATACGAATAATATTAAAAATAACAATTTTGAATCTAATAACACGCCAGAAACTGAGAATGCTACAATTCAAAACGATATTGAATTAAATATTTTAAAAAATATTCGCACAAATAATGTGAATGCTTGGCAAGTGGACACTCATGATTATAATTCCTCAGAATTGGAACAAGATATAATTCAAAATAATAATTTTAAATCCGAAATTGATAGTACCTCATTTATAGTTCTAAATGAAACGGATGAACATCCATTTCAGGATTGTCTTTTAGCTACTGATAAAGATAATAATAATTTTGATATGATTAGTAATAATAATAATAATAATAAAAATGATAGTACTAATGCCAATATTAGTAACAATAAAAATAATAATTATAACAGTAACAATAATATGAAATGTCTAGCTAAAGATAATGCCAATAACAACAATGGAACAAAATCTAAATTATTAAAAACTGATCGGAAGATTAAGAATCCTTGTTCAGATTGTTGCTATTGTAATCCCGAACTACATAAGAATAAGAGTAAAAATATTCAAAATAATTGCAATTTTTGTAAAAATCGATCAGGTGCCTCCTCTCCAAATAAAAGAAAACCAGACCAAAATAATGGTAACAATAATCAAAATACAAAAAATGTTAATGACAATGAAAAGCATAGTAATACTAGAGACCATTTTTATGAAAGTATGACAAAATCAGATCATACACACATTCGTACCAAATCTAGAGATTCTGATACGATTAGTTTAAAATGTACAAAAACAAATCAAAAAATTCGTCGATTCTTACCCAATGATAATATAAATAATAATATTTATGAGGAAAGTTGTTTGAATGTAAGAAAAATAAATAAAAATGAAAAATATACAAAACAACACGAGACAAATTCAATGCCAAAAGATATGCCTAAAACAGAATTGAACTCACCAATTCGTGAAACTAAAAAACATTCATACATTCGGTTACCCAGTCCATATGCAAAATTCTCATCTCAAAGTTATGATAGTACAACATCGAGTCCATGTTCATCGTCAAGTGGTTCTTCAAGTCCAGGCAAAAAATATCCAATACTTCCGGTAGCAAATAACAATAATAATAATAATAATAATAATAATAGTAATTCACATTGGCATAATAATTCTACTATTCATCATCATCAGAAACAAACTTCAAGAATTCGAACATCACGATACCAAGAGTTCTATGGCAATCAATTGAATATTAATAATCAAATAAATGATAACAATAACAATATTGAAGGTATCGTGCCGAAAAAATCTTGTGATGCTAATGCATCTGCAAATAACTCAGGTAGGTTTATTAATTGTAGTTTTATTAATTTGTATCTAATTTACTGTAAACTAAACAATCACTGTTTAATTCCTGGTCGCAACTTAATAAAGCCTTCACTTAAATTTAGTTCTGACAAATATTATATAATCTTTGATATTAAGTTCTATATGCTTAATCAAAATTTCGAAATAATCTTTTTAACAACCACTTCATTTAAATTAAAATATTCTTTTGTTATAATTTAGGTTGGTCGTTAACACTAGCCGGTACCTATCGTGACGATATGGCACCAGACGTTGAGATGCGATTAAGTTTTCCAACAAAAAATCAAAAAGATATGGACGATAGTTTCTTTAAACGTACTGAAGACAATCCATTTACTAATGAAAATAATATATTTAATGAACATTATCAAAGGGATATTGAAATTATAGCTGATCATTATAATAATCAAAATAAGAAAAATCATCATCATCAGTATATTAAAAATAATAATAATAGTAATAATAATACTTATCGCCAAGCTCTTCCACCTACCCAAATTGTTAATCCTAAGAGAACCCTATCAAGATCAGTTCCTGGTATATATTTAATTTATTTTTGATTTTTTAAAAAAAAAAAGAATATTTTATAAATTTAATTTGTATAATTATTTATTCATCTTTAGAAAGAAATCTAAATTTAAGACGATTAAATCTGCCGGATGTTAATTTATCAAATCGTGATGTTGTTGCACAACAGGCAACAAAAAAAGCCATCAAGGTATTTAACAGGATTAATTATCTACTTTATTGATTAATAGGTAAATTTTTGAAAATGGAAACAAGTTAATTGTTACATAATTGGCAAACATATTTTCATTTATTGATATTAATTAACCAAATGTAATAATATATGTTTTTAAGTATGGTGATTGATATGTCTATAATAGTCGTATATATTTGTCGTTTTAGAAACACGTCATCTCAATTCCCTGCCTACATGATATAACTATTAGGTGTAGAATAATCTTGGAATTACATTATGTAACAAACCTTGAACATTATTTAACAATCTCCTTGCATTCCCTATTTACACAAAGATACTCGTGAGTTGATTAAACAATAAGTTAAATTTTTACCAACTTAAGAGAACATTTAGTATTTTGCTCTGGGTGTCATATAATTTGTGTAACATCATTGAAAAATGTATTCAATATATCATGAATTTAATTTTGGTGTTTGTTCCTTGACCATGACACGTGATTTCAATGAAACATGATATACATTATATGAATATCGCATAAATCCTGGATATACACAATTGATCAATTCGAATATTGAACAAAATTAATAAACGCATAAGATCGTTATATGTTACATAAATTATGGAAAGCACTCAGCATTTACTGATTTCAACAGAAATTCTGGGTTCCTAATTAACCTCATTGATATCGTTAATATTTTCATATACAAATTAAGTTGAAAATAACTCATTCCATAAGTAACATCGCAGATAAATGACCTACTTCACTGTAATTTTGAATACTAAAACACAAATATCTTCTTTTGGAACAATTATATAGACTTAAGTAAATTAAGTTCGGTGATTTTGTTATTACTTAGTATACAAATTGGATAATTATTCCATTTTGTCGCTTCTATTTACAAATATGAGTGTAAACTTGTGCAGAGTTTGACTTAAAATTAATGTTGCAGTATTCATGACAAGTCGAAAATGCAATAATCTGAATTTTTGTCGAGACTATTTCAAATTATCAATTTGTAGAACTGATTGATGTTGCAATTTCAAACAATCAAGGTATTTAGGTGTGACTTCTGAACAAATTTCGATCAACTTTTTAGTTTTTTTATATGCAATTATATACAATATAATGTTTCTATGAACCGTACTGGGTGTTGATGAAATACATGTTTACTCAATTGTTTTATCTTCTATTTTCTGGATGGTTGATTGAATGAAAAAGCTTGTACCTATTTTTTTTTATCATAATATCATAAATTTTAAATATTTTCTTTTATCATTATTATAATTACTAAATGTGATTGTTTCCACTTAAGCCATAATCTTGATCCATTTCAATATTAATTTTCATTTGTAGAACGAATATAATTAACTATCACATCTATGTATAATATCTATAATATCTTCTTAATTTTCAGCGTTCCGAGTATAGTGTAGCCGTAGCATCAGCAACTCGAACAATTTCAAATTATACACATGGTAAACGTGCAATGTCTTTTCAAGCTCTGAATGCCAAAACATATCGTATCGATCATAGAGATCGACGAAGAGATCATTCAGTAGATTTAGGGTATGTTAATTAATATTCCCATTTAATTGTATAAAATAAATATTTAAAAATATTCCAACATTTCATAATTGTTCTTAATTGTAGAAACATATCAAGCCGTCGAATGTCATTGGAAAGTCAAACACCAACGGAAATAATGGCATTATCCATTTTAGGAAATGCAATAGCCCCAGAACAGAAACCTCGTGTACCAACAATGAGTGAAAAGGATTTAACACGAAGACATAATACATGTTTTACTAGAAATCGAGCATTTTTTACGTAGAAATTTAGATTTTTTTTTTTATAATATTAATCGTATGATGTAGAAATTAGAAAGAATTTGTAGAAAAAAATACACCAATTCTCGTTTGTACACTGCATTTTATTAAAAGTTTATAATAAAAAAAAAAAAGAAGAAAAACACATGAAAAATTGAAACGAATTTATTTTATTTAATTAAAAATATATTTTTATTTCTATTTCTTTTTTACAATAAATAATTATTTAATACAGTAAATGAACAACAATTTATATCAATAAATAAAATAAAAAATTGTTTAAATATCTATAATAACAAAAACTTCATAATAATTATTTTCAGGCTGTTGATTTATTTGCATTGCTGAATAAGTTATTGCTTTTACTTCTGTTCCTTGTGGATGTCGTCCAATTTCAAATGGTTCACCATAACATAAACATTCTAATGTGAAATTTTCTATATCAAATTTGGTTATTTCAATTTTTGGACATATTAAATATGGTTCGGCTGAAAATAAAAATAATAATTCATCTAAAAATCGATACAGTAAACCTTCGGTATCTTCTGCTTGAGCTTCAATTTTAAAACATTGTTTTATTTCAACATATGGCAATTCAGTCATATAACCAAACATTGCCATACCACATTGTTCAAATGCTTCCTTTAAAGTCGATCCCCATGCATGAAGTCTTAAATGGAAAAAAATACAATTGTACAGAAAAATCGGTCAATTATATCTATTATATCTATGTAGTACTCGTTAATAGTTTACAAACAGATAATATGAATTAAAGTAGTGTGTACTTACTGCACATCTGCCGTGTGATCCAAATCTGAGGAAAAAAAAACATATACGAAAACAAAGTTATTATAAAATATATTCGTTGTTATTGTACATTTTTATAAACGATAAATTTTGTGTAAATAAACTATTCCTCAAAGGAAGCACAACCAATTGGCTGTCCTGGGACTAATATATGAATTTACCTAACAATCATAGATTATTTAATATTAGGCTACAATATTACATTGCATCCACATAAAACAAGATCAATATCAGATAGGTTTTGGAAACAAATATGTACTCGTATATACAAAAGTAGTTTGCATTATATTCTGTACGTAAATTTGGTTGGATGGACACACTAAAATCTACCATTCTGGATGTCATTAAATTTAAACAATGAAACTGCACTCTACTGAAATATCAAATGTATAAACAGATAATTATGATTGATTCTATATTTTTCAGTAGGTAAATTTCAATTATTGTTGTTTGAGTTAATATTTGATGTCATATCGTACGCCACGATACTTGTAGGTTAAGATGATGATGACGCGTATAGCCTATATTCCCCATTGTTATACATTTAGCAATAGTTATAACTTCTTTATTGAATAAATAGCGCACTATAAAGATGATGTCATCATAAGGCATGTAATTGCACATTTATGTAGATTGTATAAAAACAAAATTTGAATATCGTAAAAAATTTATTCAAGTATTGTAAAAACAATCAGCTTATAATACAGTTGTCTTACTGTCTTTATGGTAAACTACCACACTGTAATGTTCACTTGGAAAGATCACATATAAATTTGACCAGTAATTGTTCAATATAATATACTCAGTAGCAGTAATGATGAACCTAAGCGCCACCAAACACCGACCGACATGTATCGTTCAACTGAAAATAATTCCTAACGAACCACTTAAAGATCAAATACTTATAAAGTGTAGCAATTATTGTTATTCTACAATTTTAGTAAAATATCAAAATAATATTGTGAAATGATTCCAAAACTCTTATAAGTAATAAACATAACGTGTATATTGAGTCATTGTAATAAGCAGTAAAAAATCAATTTTTCCATTACATATAGTGAAAAATAATAACAACTTACATTCGTATTTACTTTCAGGAAATATAATATCATCTTTAGCAAATTCAACTTCCATTATTTTATAAAATTTAAATTTTAATTACTTTTCTAAATAATACACAAATTGATTTCACTTAACCTTTAAATAAAAACAAATAAAACGTCAAAAATGTGTATAAAAAACTAATTGAAGTAGTAGATCACATGCGGTGGATGGATTCTAATGTGGATATTTAATATTTATATTAATGAAGAGAATATTTGATAATAATGAAGAATATCTGTTGAAAAATTCGTGGCAGTCCTCGGCGATGAATTTTCAACAGTAACAGTTGGTTTTCAATTGAAGAGTTAATGATTCTTAAGAAATAATGCCTCACTTAGATATTATGTTTCTGCTCATAAGTGTTAAGGATTTAATTTAGCTATGGTTTTTAATTGAGTGTAAAATCGATTTTTGTGGCCAAAAATCCTTAGATATCCTCTGAAAAGCATTTATTATTTAAATACCATTGCTTCTCAGAGTGTGTCTATGGATTATTAATAACATCATCTATGTCACATAAAAACATTAAACATGAGATATTTTGATCCTCAATATCATTTCTTTGAATTGAAATTTTTCCTTACTTTAAATTAATTGAATTTATTTGAAAATCATCTAACGAATAAATTGTTGACAAATTCACATTGTACATTTAAATACATTTAAATAATAATATAGTAGACACTACACATACATCCTGTTTATAACCGCGATCACAGGCCCTAAATTATTACATATTGATTGAGTTTCCGGTCATACTATACACTATGTGGCTGGATTAAATTCGACTTAGGCACAATGTGAATATCCTAAATACTGTTATTCAATTTACTTTCTTATTCAGTCTTTAAATCCTTAAATTTTATAATTATTTGAAATATCTCGATGCTAAACTGCGATTGTCTTCTGTTATATTAGAAGAAACGTTGATCTCTCAAATATATGTATGCTTCCCTACATCAAAATATAATACTAACCGATCTCATAATATGTGCATTATGAGATTGGTCAGCTTTTGTGAATATGATACATTAGTACAAAAAAAATATGTGTCGAATTAATAACATCTTGGTTACTTAGAACATATTTACATTTATGTGATGTCACCTTAAACTCGATCATTTGTCTACTGAAGATACTGAAGATCATCAACAAAATAGATTGATGGGAATTTAAGAGATATTTTTGTAAATATTTAATGTTACATGCACATTATTATGGGTTTCATCTTCGAATTACGATTATTTTAATTTATTATATAAAGTATATTGAAGTCTTCTTTACTTACAATAATTGGAAGTTACAATATAATAATGGCAATGAAAGTTAAATATACTAAAAAAAATTAAAATTTATTCATTTATTTACAATTTATTTACAAAAAAGATTTCTTTTTATGTTTTAATATTTTTGATGTAACAGGGAAATGACTGCAATTTAATCTTTAATTATTTCATCTATTGGAAAATATCTAAATGATTCATTAAATATATCAGTAAAAGCTGTACTAACTAAATCATTAATTAATGGTTTTAAAAATGGAAAACCTGGTTGCCAGACATTATTGATAAAAAAATCTGCTATATGTTCTAAAAATATAGATATAATATTAATATTATTATTTTATTCTTTTCTATATATTTCTATAATTCCTACCAATAAGTTTCTTTCCATTAAATAGATCTGATATCTTTAGGTCTAAATCACCTAATTTATCGATTTCAACACGAACTTTTAGTAATCCACCTGGTCCACCAACTCTAGTAACACTAGTTGTTTGTCTACAATTCAATGAAATGATTGATAATTGGTATTTTCATATGATGGATATGGTAAAATAATTAAAAATTTTAAAAATTACGCATAATCATATAAAGTCATATTCCATATGCCTTTTGTATGAATTGGTTTTCCCAGAATCGTTGCCTTAAAATCATATAAACCATTTAATCTTTTCACTGGAAAATCTTGGGAATAGATAATCTTATTATTGACCCAATCTGTTCTATATTATCCAGAATTCATACAAATATAAACGATTTATTTATTTTAAAATAATTTAAATATTTAAAATCAAACTTGTATTTTGTGACTACTGAATTCGTCCATCCATATTCATAAGCATCTCTAAGTATTAACTGATATCCTCCAATTAATCCATTGACTACACCACGTCGCTGTTCTATATAATTATTATGATGTGGATCGAATGGTGCTATATTATATTGTGGTACACCTAAAAATTAATTTTAACAAAAAAAATTATTAACATTTATTTATTAAAAATATTTGAAGTTGTTAAATTGAGTTGAGTTTGTTATTCAAATACAATGGAGTGTATAGTAGAAGCAGAATAGATGGTAGAGATACAATAAACTATAATTTGATGGCAGTTGAATTGCCTGATAGTTTAGATTCTCGTATATTAACGCAGATGCATTTGCATTGCAAGTTGCAATATAATACTTATAAGGTCCGTCTAAAAAAAAAATATGACATATGTGTATTATATATGCACCAATATTCTATATATAATTAATATTAGTTATGTTGGCTAAATTGCATGAAGATTAACATGTTTAATTGTTCATTATGATCAACATCTGCAGCTTCACTTCACCTACCAGAAAATATTGTGCCATTTTCATTGTTGTATCAGTTTAGTATTGGTGACACGATAATTATATATTTTACCTCTAAATTTAAGATTTCTCGACCATCTCTCAATTATATATGCCGTTTTTGTATTGTTTTCCAAAATTAATAAAAAACGCTCAAACAACCATAAAAAAACAGATTCAGTATAATTTATTTATATCGAATTTAATTAGTAGGTACTCATATATTTATTAAAGGCTAAGTGAATGTTTGGTTTCCTTAAGTAATTAAGGTCAAGATGTTAAAGTAATATCAAAATTGAAATTGTTTTAAAAATAAAAAACGAATATAAAAAATATAAACCTGTTTTAAAAAATGGACGGACTTCGTTGAATGCATTTTTTATGCAAGGATCAAAATCAGTTGAACTCTTATGACAATTTCCAAATATAGCAGCTAAATCTTGAGTGAATACTTTACTGCTAAATAGGTTTAGACACACTATCCATATTACTATATTAAATTGAAGCATTTTATTTTATTTTTATTATAATGTTTGTATTCTCATAACTTAACACAAATTTTTTATCGCAAAAATGCACTTTTTATTTTAAATTTATACACTAACTATATGACATAGTTGAATAAATTATTTAGACACAATATTGCTATGAAAATGTGAAATTCTGTTAAACCAAGCTATTAACTATAAAATTATTTAATGAGCAACTTTCTTAAAATATTATTATGAAATATCGATGGTCTAATACAAGATACTAAAACAGATTAATAACATAACATAAAATATCCATCTTTATCAACTCTGAAATTCATTTAACCAATTATAAATTATACAGTCGAAGAATATGATACAATTTAAGATTAGTTGAAAGATTGTGGTTGTCAGCAACTGAATAAACCGACATGCGACAAATAAAATAAAACGCTTATAAAAAAAAAACACAAAAACAATATCTAGCGTATCTGTTGATACTTATCTTCATGCCATATCAATCAAATATCACAGACAATTAATATGTGATCAATTCGTCCTAATAGACTATGATACATATTGTTCATCATTTTGGATTCAGACAACATCATGCAAAAATTGAAGTCGAGTGATTACGCAAATAAGCAGAGATTTTAATGAGATTTTTGAAAATATTCATTTAAATATACATGATCGATATAACCTATTTCATATGAAATGTGTAAAAAAAAGTATATATGCTGCTAACATATTTCGTTTCTAAGGGCACTTTAACGTAAATATTAACTTGGATATACGCCATGAAACTCGACTACCACTGGTCAATGACTTTCTGTCAGCAAAAGACCTAATATCAATTATTAAACCCATAAACAATAAATCAACTAGAGTTGTAATCAGATTATAAAAATGAATTCAAATTAGTTATGAAAATGTAGCCAGAGTAGATAAAAGTAGAGGAAAAGTAAAAAGAAAATAGAGAAAATGAATAGAAAGAGTTTCTAGAGGCAAGAAAAAAAAAAAAAATATAAATCATATATAAAAACAAAATCATATGTAAAATATACAACAATTATTCTTTTAAGTACGTCCATAATTAATCCTTAAAATTTGTGTAAGAATTTAATTTTCTTAAATAAAATGTTAAATTATTATACACAGTAAAACACCATGTGATTGTTCTGGGACAATTGAGCGAATTGAATCTTTTCAAATAAATAATTTAACAGACATTTTCTAATAATTTTAAAAATACATAAAATTATTTGAAAAGAAATGTAAGTATTCAAATTACAAGCAAGAATCCTCCCCGAAAATTACGTGATATGATCGTATCTTCTCAATCCTAAAGCATACCTTGTACAGGTTATTAAATAAAATGTTAATCTTACGTCGACAATCAAGATTGCATAGCAACAAATCAATATACGTGATAATTGGAACCAGTAATAATTTGGCTAATAATATTCTTGTTTTCAGGGGAGTAAAGCTGGCCGATTTCCATATTTTAGACAGTCATCAGTTATACAAAGTCTGAAATTTGTGTTAATGTGATGTGTCCATGTAAAATTATCATAAAAAGTTACCCCAAGATTTTCTATTTTATTTAGTTCATTATTTCCTTAGTTCACTATCAAATATGGCAACGGATTTATGCATACAACTGAACATCATCAGTATAGATGTGAACAGAATGATTATGAACAACATTAATAGGGAGAATAATAATGGTCCCATTACTGAACCCTGAGGCACACCAATGGAAACCCGTATTAATTCCGAATTTATACCATCATCTGAAACTCTTTGATAACGATTTGCTAGATAGATGATTATTAATAATGAAATAATCATCGGAATCAAAAGCTTTGGAAAAATCAAGATATATTGAAACAACAACTTTTCTTTGATCTAATTGTTCCCTAACATCATCCTTAATTTTAAGAAGAATAGTTTTAGTCGAATGTGTTCTCCTAAACCCTGACTGAAACTCATATTGAAATTATGATCTGTTAAGAATGTTTATCATTTGTTTACGCATAATTTTCTCAAAAACTCTAGTTAAAATTGGCAAAATGTTGGTCTATAATCCCATAATATATATATAATAGAATAAAAATAGGTATAGTTTAAAATTACTTTGGAATCCAGTTTTCAATTAAATTAAATTTTAACTACATATTGATAAAATTTGAAAACTATTGATATCGCAAGTGGTAAACACATCAAGTGGATAAAAAACTCGAATGCATAAAATCAAAGAAACCAATGTCATAGAAAATAAATTAATAATTTGTTTGAGCCCAACATTGTTCAATATGGTTATGAACAAAATCATACTGCAAATTAAATCTACTGGAATTGGTTATATAATGGAAATCAATCGATCAGTATCATTGTTACTGCAGAAGTTCGCAATCACAACAACTAGGCTGCATCAATATCTGGATGCCTTCGTGTAACGACATTTGGAGAAACAAGTTCATGTCATTAGAAAGTAAAGTATGAACTTATAAAACATGCGTCAGAACGATTTTAACGTATGCAGTGGAAACTCGCAGTGATACGTTCAAAACTAATCAAGTTATGAGGACAACCGAAATGAAGATTTTACGTTACTATCACCGGTCATTCACTCAGAGATAGAATCAGAATTGATGGCATCCGAAATGAATGTCAAATTCAAGCAATAGTAAAATGGACAAGAAATAGAAGGCGTTATTGGAGAGACCATGTTAAAAGAATGCCAGATTATAGACTCGCAAATATTGCAATGAAACAACACCCAAATGGAACAGGCCAATAGGAAGGCCTCCGAAAGGAAAGCTGAGAAAGTCGGACATCCGCCTCTCATAACTAAATTGATAGGAAAATACAGGTTTATGACCTAACGCAAAAGAAGAAGAAGAAGAAGAAAATATAATGAAGTCGAATAATTTCTTAGACATTTCTTAAAGTTAATAATCCGTATCAGCTTGAAATTATTTAGCACTTAGTAGTACAATTAAAACAATGTTCATTCATATATAAGTGTTATTAAAATATCATATATATATATATATAAGTAATTGCTCATGTGATATAATAAATGAAATTACATAAATTTATTCAAAGTATGTTACACAGTCTTATGTATTAATAAATAAGGAAGTCTCTTTTAGTTAAAATTC
>JANSTX010020850.1:0-16111 GCA_027564355.1 Penthetria funebris
GACAATACATTGTAGAATAAAGTTACTTTGTTCCATGAAAAAATTGTCTTTTATTTTTTAAATAAAATCCGCACTTAGTTACCGACCATATTAATTAAGTGTATATTTATAATCTATAACTATTATATGATTACAAACATGGAAACTAGACTTTAAGCATATAGTATCCAGGTAGTACGAATATATTAAAAATTTAAAAAATTATATAAATCTTTTTTAACAGACGCTAGTCTGTAATCAAATTTTTTTAAAGTTTTTAAGAGATTTGTGATTAAGCTCGTTCATGTTTAAATATAATTTTTACCTATAAAAAAATCAAATTAAATTTCTTTTTTTCACAAATTCAAAAATTCTTTACTTAAGTAATAATATATTTGTCTATTTGTTAAAAACTCATCGAACCATAAATGCTTATCTTTCACAATATATAATTGTAAGTTTATTGGAAATGTTTGAAATGTATATTTGTACATTAAGAGTATGCATATTGAATTGAAACTGTAACTGAAAAAATGATAAAGACGGTTAGTGGATGAAAATTTGAAAATAAAAAATACTATTAGTAACAGCGCGTCATACCGATACCGGTAATTCAATCGATGAATCGATTACTTAGTAATGCATCAATGTCAAAAATTGATTCAAACATTATTTCATAACATATAATTTTTTATCATTTCGTCACTGTTTAAATACATCCAAAAACCGCTTCCTAAAAAAATTATCAAACAAATTCTTGTGATAATATTATGAGTTTATTAATTGTTCAAATTGTCAGGATGTCGTTCATTTAGCAATAAATTATTGTCAAAAGTCTCATTATGTCGATAATTTAGCAAAAAATTATTGTCAAAAGTCTTATTATGTCGTTCAATCAACAAAACGTTACAAACGTTTATCGAATTATAAAATGAGCTATACTACAATTGTAATGTTTGATTATATTAATAGTTGAATTTGCATTTATCATATATCTTATAGTTATTTGCAACAGCAAATAATAAATAATAAATGAAAATTATTAAATAATAAATACTAAATACTCAATAATAAATAATATTTAAATAACAAATGAAATATGAACACAATATATTAAAAATTTGAATTAAATATATGATGAACATGATTCAAATTTTTCATTCTGTAGAATTTCTTTCCAGTGGACAAATAAGACGTAGAATTGTATAACAACCGGATGCTATATAGGCTCTAGCGTACAAACATCATAACAATGCCAATATTGAATTATAAACAAAATATTTTAAATTTGCGTCGGCAAACTCTACTCATTACTAATAAAAATAATAGACCGAAACACATTTCCTGACCAGAACACATAAAATAATTGCAAATAGTAATTTTAAAGAAATTGCAATTATAAATTTATCGTTAATAATTTATTTCCAGACATTAGTAAAGTAAATTATGTGCGACACGTTTTTATATGTAAAAATAAAATTACACCCAATTATTTTGTGTAATTTTGAACGAAACTACTTAGTAAACAAAACCCATACACAATTTCAACCTTCAAATTGAGAATCTATTAAAATATAAACCCCAAAGATGTTCTACCTATAGAGATAATAACAAAATCATGATAATATGATGATAATAAAGATGTTGATGACAATGATAAATTTAAATAATATGTACGTATATACATAATATGTATTTTAATTTATAAAACATGAATATAAATATATACAATTATGTACTCGTATGTTGATGTTTTATTGAATATCGTTAAAGAAATTATTTAAAAAAAAAAAATCGCATGTAATGAAGCTGGCAACACTGCCTAAGACTTAATAGGATTATTATGGTAAAATTCACAATTCCCCACATTTAATCATCAACTTTAAATGCCGGCCATTAGTGTGCTTCTATAGGTTCAACCCACGCAGGCGTATGTTAATATAAAATGAGCAAATAAAAAATAACTGTAGGAAAAAAAAACTATTTTATCCCCATTCAAAATGCTTGTAGTATAGTGTGTTATGTAAACCGTTAAAGTTTCTTAACTTCATAAATTTTTATACAATTTTTATGAAAATTTAATGTTTTACAATGTATTTAATTGTTTAAAATCGCAGCTTTGATTTTTTAGTAAAAGCTTAATTATATAAAATTTTAATGTTCATCTTTATGGAGGGATAAACGTAGCTAAATTTTGAAAAAAAAAATCAAATTTAAAAACTTTGTTGAGAAAAGGGGAAGTAAATAAAAGAATAATTTATGATTTGTATAGATTATGACATGGAAATGTGTCCTACATATTTATTGTAATGTGGAAAAATGCAAAATTTCACTTTTCTTGTAATGGGTGTGTGTATATGGTTATGTATTTTTGTGTGGTAGTGTGTACGTTTTGTAGAAAACTTTTTGATCAACTTCGTTTTTTTTTATATCTGACAAATATTTGTTATTCAAATGCAAATCATTTACCTATTTACCTACTTTTGAACTTGAAAACAAGATGTCTGTGGAAATATATTTAGATTATATATTTATATATATATATATGGGGGTGAGTTGATAATAAACCAAATGCAATTACATTTGTAAACAAAATCTATTTGTTTTTCAACATAATCTGCTTTTAGTTCGAAACATTTTTTTACAATCCCTTCGTAATATTAAGATTCGATGCGGTCTGTAAAATATGCATTTGTTGTGTTAATGACTTCCAAATTTAATCCAAATCTGTTTCCAAGCTAAATGTTTTCTTCATTTTCAGATAGAGAAAAATTCGTTCACACGCAATTCTAGAGAAAACTATAAATAAAAAAAAAATTGCATAACGTAATTTGTGTAATTTAGGTATGACAATTACTGATGTCAAGATGGTGCATTATCCTGATGAAAAAAAGAATTACCATAATACACCTAAAATAGTATATAACGTTTTAAAAATGCCGATATGCAAATTAATATCGTTTTTGCTGATGACGGACATGTTACCAGATTTTTCGCTTCGTTATCAATTCGCCCTCATATACATATAAATATATATTGAATATATTTTGCTTTTGTATAACTATATGCATATACATGATTATGATACAGTGTCAACTGTATCCATAATAATATATATTTAGGGAAAGTGAATTAAACTGTATACTAATGTTATTATAATTTAATCCTAATTTTCAAAAGAAAATATTGAACAGAGAAGAATAAAATAATATTGATTCAATGCATTTCTTCTTTCCGGATTGTTGACCTTATGTTAGTTTTTTTTAAATTATAATCATTTACTATATAATATAAACATAGATGGAGTTAACATTCATCATTAAATTGTTTGTAATGAGACTGCTCTGGCAATGCATAAATTATAGAATTTGAGCACATCATCAACACCTATTCAATTTGACAGAATGTCGCGATGATGTACTTGTAAAGGGCTAAACAGTTGCGGTGTAGACTACAGTACAAATTCATAAGATGACAAAATTTACTTAAGTAAATTCATCATTTTACGATATAACTAAATTTGAAAAAAGACTATATGGACCAAAAGGTCTAAGTCATTAAACAAAAAAAAAATAATAAAAAGAATACAGTATTTTGAACTGTATAGTTATCGGCGAAATATGTAGACAAAATAGACGAATCAAATGAACTACAAACGAGTTACATTCACCACATGTTTTGGTGTTAATCAAAGCGATTAATATAATTATGAATATAAAATGCTCTATAACAAAGGATTACGAATATATTTTATATTATCAACTTTTATACATAATTTAACAAAACTATAAGCAAAATTTTAAATATTTAAATATTACCTTGTCGGCCAATTTATCCAAACCTATATGAGAGTCAGTAATGGCATGTGAACGGGGCTAAAAATATGCTGTCATGTTTGTCAACTGTAGTTGAAAAAAAATCCCAACAAAATAGGTAGCTGGGAATTTATACACCACTCTACTCAAATATTCAAATGTGTATAACTGAAAAATAACGGTTTTATTTAAAAATATTAGTAAAGAACTACTAGTCATGAACTACGTTCTTTCTGGCAGCATACGCATTCGATGTTGAAAAAACCATTATCGTATTTTAATACTATATACACGTATCAGCATAATTTTTTAATCATAAGAATGTAAATAGATTAAATGTTCAGACATGAAATTTACATTTTTTTTCTCAAATTTGCTGATTTTATTTAATATTAGCTTGTAGTTACTAGAATTATTTTATTATGTTGTCCAAAATGTGATTTACATTTAAGTATATTTCTGTATCAAATGGTTTATCTTTGAGCAGGAAATACTTTATTTAGAACAACTGCATCTATAAATTTGAAGGTAAACTAAACACGCATATAGTAAATAAATATATAGTATTTTGCGAACATTATGTCCCATGTTCCATGATTTTATTCCTAAATATTTGTGTAAAACGACCTTTACTCCACGCGTGATCATAAAGTGTAACAACCGCTATTTTTCGTGATCTCTGGCTAGCATCTTTATTTTGCTTAATTCCCGGTGTTTCTGGAAGACCGAATCTTCTAATATCCTGCAGTCAAGTGCGCATTTTGCAATTTCACCTACTGCTGATTCCATTGCATGGCCGATATAATTCCATATCGAATTCAAGAACAAAATAACTGAATTCTGCATTTCATTGCTTATATCCATTATTAAAATGCTGACCAAATAGACCAATGTCCGATTCCACATTTCCTTTACTTTATTATTTAACTGTTTACATCAATTATTCATGCATTATTTTCTGTAGAAACATTCTCAACTAATTGGCATAATCTCACTTTCGTTCTTCTATAGCTTATGCAATCTTTTAATGAATACAGTTATTTATAATAGTAATAATTTCTTTTAGTTCGTTAATTTCTACTATATAAATTAGCTGTAATAATTTATCCCAATTTAATTAATTCCAAATTAATGTACGACTATACTGCCACAAGACAATCAAATTAATCCACCCCATAATAAAACTAATAGTATATATATATATGTCTATATAAAGAGGGAAAAAAATACTTTACCTAACCACATACAAGTTCAAGTACTTAAACATGTTGCGCCCATTATTTTATACCCTAGGAAAGGGATGTTATAGCGGAAGAGTCGAGGCATTAGAAGTATACGGGAACAATATAATGTATATTATCTATATAGTTACCTATTTATGAAAAGAGTGTGGGATCACAGCTTGTATAAGGTTATATCATAAGAATTATGATAGACAAATGTGGAAATTCTCACACATATGTTTTCAATAATTTTATCTATGAATTTAATCGAATTACAATATATTATTGTAAAGGGTGTTAAGCTTACGTGTAATATTCAATTTAATAAAAGATTTATATAGCGTATTTCAAGAGTTGGGTTAAAGTGTATTTCAATTAATTTAAATCAAAATTTTATTACTTGGCCAATAAAATGATGTGCAAAATGAAAAAATTAAAATTGAACGTATGATTACTTCAATATCTCAATCCTCACCTTGCCGGAGAACATCGACGAGAATCCGGCATTACTTAAGATTTATGACCAGTACTTTCACCCCAGCCCACATGTTGCCACTGCAGTACCAGTTCTCTGTGACGATATCTTTGACCGACTATATCTTCTACTTCCCTGATGATTCCATTCCAGTAAATATCTTGCGATATCATTGACCGTACGCCCTTATGCATGACCGATCGAATTCTATTTGATTCATCTCATAACCGTAACTATTGTTCCAAAATCCGACAATCTCCACATAACCTCATTATTATATTTGACCTAAAACTAATAATATACGTCTAAGGCATCTATTGACAAAAACTTGGATTTGTGACAAAAGTTTGAAACTGTTGTTCTATCAGTAATGACTTACAATTCTAAATGTTGGGCTGTTATACGAAACCATATATGCAGAAATTATATACACTACCGAAATAAGAATGTTGAAATGGTCATCCGGAGTAATATTAAAAGACAGAATTAAACACAACTATATTCGAGGCTATTTAAAAATTGCACCTATACTAATATAATCACTCAAAGTAGACTAATGTGGTACAGTCACACAATGCGTAGACCGAAGATTTTAACAAATTGAATGCAGAGAGAGAAGATGCACAAGACAGAAACTTGTGAAGAAATAGATTGAAAAGTAGCATCAGCTAGCCTGTCCGACTTTCAATATAAGGCAAAGAAGAATAAGGGGAAAAGGAAGAAGAATATAATACTAATAATAATAAATAGAGGGCAAGGCTGTATTATGATGTACCTTTGCCGTTTGGCGAAACTCTAGCATCCTCCTTCCCTATGCGGACGAGGTCGAGACTATACTTTTTGAATAGAGAATTTCAAACGTGTACGAGAAAAACTAATATGATTTTTTTGAGAAATGCCCCTATTCCCCGCCAGGTGGCTCGATACAGATTTTACAGACCTTCCGATAACAGTCATAGTTTCTAAAGTATAACCTACAGAATATAAAAAAAATGTTTAATATTCACGAAGAAACGTTTTATATAATACTGATGAAAAAGTCACTTTTCATTGCGTAATTACTAAAAGAATTTTTGAAACTAATGATAAAAAACAATTTCAATCAAGAAATATTTTAAAAACTATCAGCATAAACTCCATACAACCCCTCAACGTCTCTACGCCCCATCAACATCAGTTCGAACCTTCAACAACAGTACAACCCTTCAACGTCAGTACAACCCTTCAACGTCAGTACGCCCCTCCAACTTCAATACGCCCCCTCAACGTCCTTACGCCTCCCTCAACGTCCTTACGCCTCCCTCAACGTCTTTACGACTCCCTCAACGTCCTTACGCCTCCCTCAACGTCCGTACACCTCCCTCAACGTCCTTATGCCCCCTCAACGTCTCCACGCCCCCTCAACGTCTCCACGCCCCCTCAACGTCTCCACGCCCCCATAATGACTCTACGCCCCCATAATGTCTCTACGCCCACTCAACGTCTCTACGCCCCCTCAACGTCTCTACGCCCCCTCAACGTCTCTACGCCCACTCAACGTCTCTAGACCCCCTTAACGTCTCTATGCCCACCTCAACGTCTCTACGCCCCCCTCAACGTCTCTTCGCCCCCCTCAACATCTCTACACCCCCTCGACATCTCTATGCCCCCTCAACGTCTCAACGCCCCGTTAACATCTCTACGCCCCCCTCAACATCTCTATACCCCCTCAACGTCTCAACTCCCCGTTAACATCTCAAGACCCCCCTCAACGTCTCTACGCCCCCCTAAATATATGGTATCAATTATAATTTATCTTTCATATATTTGATTATTTCAACAGAGTGGTGCTTACATTTCCAGCTACCTATATTTCGTTGTTGAGATGTTTATTCCACCAGTCTACAAATACGACATTAGCACCATCTTTTTATCGTCTATCACACGTCATTGCTGACATATATCAGGATCGAGTTAACTGCAACATTTTTGGTGACACCGCGTTGACCTAAAGATGGATTGAATAAATTTAATAATACTCCATTCGCCACATTGCAAGTATTAATGGTTAAAAACTTTGACCGACATTCAAAAGGTTGGCGACATACTAATAAATTTCTCCAATCATCACATTGCGAGTATTAATTGGCAGAAACTTTTATTGGAATTCAAAAGGTTGGCGACATTCTCATAATTTTATTTTTTTTACTTGAATGAATGAACGTTTTGAATGAAATTATATCCCATTGTATGTAATTTGTCACATATTTATAGTATAATATTATGGATAATGTAAATAATACAATCAATGTATTATGGTTCTACATTATATAAAAAAAGTCACGTGCTTTCACATTTTTGTTTACTGTTATAATATAGATAGAATTAAGGAGATATGTGCTTTTTTCTTTATTAGATATATGAAGATATATAATATACTAATTAAACCATATACAATTCAATGTTATTTTTATTGCACAACCGTTATTGATTATAAATTTGAAATTACGTCACACTAAAGCTGTTTACATAAATATGTATGTACTTTTTTTTAATGAAACTGATTCCATATTGCCTAGCAAAGTGAACATATTTATCAATTGTAATATATACTGTATGATGGGTACATTACATACTCATATAGACGAAAATTTATCAATAAAATTCAACTTGTTGACGTTACTGCCATTGTATATTTCATATTTATGTTTCAATTTCATATAAAGTTTTGCTAGGCGATGTACGTCGGTTATATTCTACGAGTAGGATATATGTGTAGATATAGATTTCAGTACCACATAGCCTCTCTACAATATAACCCATTATAGACCTCTATTGTTTGTTGAATTATTTATTTGCTTACTTCTATATTTTCAACAAACTATTGTGTATAGAATTCAAAATTTGTGTGTTTTGGCGAGACTTTTGATAAACAAAAGTTTTCATTGAATATATTTAAATATTATACGATTATATAATACGAGTGTATGTATATTCATTCACAAAAAATATATGCATTTAGTAATAACATACATACACGCACATAAATGTTAATGGAATATCTGGTTCATTAATTGCAGTATACCTTCTGGCAAAGGTGTTCGAGAATGAAATTTCATACTAACATCAATTTCAATAGTCCCTGGTATTATACAGGGTGAATAATATTTTCCAGGGCGACCGCCATTTTTGTTTGGATGACATTTGTCAGTTGGTATTTGACAGCCATAGACAGTAGTCGATAACAATTTATTATGGAGCATTTAACGACACAGCAAAGTATTGCAGTCATTAAAACATTTTAATTAAATAATTGTTCAATTATGAACGTCATGCACAAGAATTGGCAATGTCTCTACGAAGCAAAGTAATGTCAAATTTCGATAGAGAACTAATCGCATTGCATTACTGGGTTTACGTGTAAGTAATTTAGGGGAATGTGCTTAAATATCCAGCTCCCTATAGTTTTATGGTGAGATATTTTTCACCTATACTCAATATACGAAATAAATATTTGCTTTATAGCATCGATCACATGACCGGAAAGAATGAAAAGTTGAGCAACACCAGATCACATTTTTTAAACTATTTAATAAGGCAAATAAGAAACAGAAAATGTGTCTTGTTATTCATATGCGCTTACTTAGTGAAGCTAAAATCAAGTTTTAAGCGATGTTTCGTCAGGTCTGTGAACAACTGCCAGGCACTATCTGCTGTGTAACTTGTGATGATATTCATCTTCTTCAGCTTTACGCCTCAAGGACGCGGCATTACGATGCTAATTTTTGGATTGAGTAACCTTGATGATAGTCGGCCATCCCATTTATCACGTCATAATCCATGATATTTGGAGGTTATTATTTGTGAAACTAAGTTGTTCATTTGGCAAAAAATTATTGTTAAAACACTCCTTTGTTTGTCGTTACTTTCAGGTCAATTGAAAAGGATTTAAATCGAATATGGAAGTGAACCATCAAAGTTACTCAATAGATCGGTAACATAAACGAAACTAGCAGGGTGACTGCAATAGAGACCTCTCCATATATTACTTCACTTAATATATTTATAACGGAAGAGGAAATTGGCAATTTAGAATAGGTATATATGAACAGAATTGAAACTCGAAACTACCTTCGTAGCTTGAAAGTTTTTTAAACAAAACACAACACTAAACTGTACGAGGTATAGATCATTGACATTAATAGTATAACACATAGACTACACACATCGACTAACTCAACTGTCAGAAAGATTACCGTGCATTCATTACGAAGAAAATGCAAAACCTGATAAATTAGTACTTAATGCGTCTACTATAGGTTTTTATGGGACCTGAATCGGTTGTGATCATTGCCAAAAATATTTCTTACGGTTAATTAATAGGGAACAGTTTGAGGTGTTGTCAAAACGTTAACTTGTATTGATGTATTATTAATAACTTAATCAAATAGTTAGGATTATGTGTACTCGTTATACATATAAGTTTACATAAATAAAACATACATAAGATTCTAATTTAGCTGACATGAAGTGCCGATAACTTTAAAGTGATTATACGGAAAACGTATATAATGTCAAGAAAATTGATTGATTTGAGTTTATGTTATTATACTCGTATATATATATATATTATATATAATATCAATACATGATCACAATATAAATGCAAATAAAAAGAGGAATGAAAGTTTCCCTCTGGAAAAGCATTTTAATAGGATATTCCATTAGGTATTCCATGGTGTTTGTTTTACTATATGACTAGCTCACGCCATATGCATGATTTCATTTATTTATAAATTAACATTTATAACATTATAAGTATTGTCATTTCCTTTTAATTAATAAGAGTATGACAATGTTGCAAACGAGATAATGGGTAGACTACGAGGCAAGACACATAAAAGAGTGAGTATGATCGGCAAGACTCTTTGAACTTCTTCCTAAAGTAAATTACTGAATATACTGGCAAATAATTAAGCCTGGAATGGTAGCAGGAAAACATCCAACTGACGGTATAGTATAATAAAAATTATACAAAATTCAAAGACTAACTTGTGCAGCTAACACTTGGCGGGAAGACGATCCTAATTTAACTCCCAATATCACATATAATAATAAAATCGAAACAGGAAACACATTTTCAAAAGAATATTTCGTCATACGAGTAACACACGAATGAAAGTACTTCGAAATTCAACTTTAATTGATATTTAGATGTAATACATAAATATAATATTACGCATATTACTAGCGATCTATGCAGAGCAATCGCCATGGTAATATCTATAGAAACAAGCGCATTCACATTGCGTCCCATGCTAAAGCAAAACTATGTGACTGGTGAAAAGATCATATAAATACCTGAAGATATCAAACTTTGTAATAAAAGTCCTTTGGTATATCGAGCGTGAGCACCAGCATCTCATTAAACAACGGCGCTGAAATCATTAACAAATAATAGGTTCGAAAACTTACGTCTGTGTTAGCATCTTCATCAATTGTCAATTTCCAAAATATTGGAAGTCCCCCTACCTCAACTATTTCTTCGTTATTGACAGCAAGTGAATGGTTTCGTCTTTGAAAAGGAGTCGATATCTTCAAATCGACAGGTCAGACCACATCTGCAATTTCATTATTAACCCTAATTTTTGGCAATTACATTATCAACTCCACTTTTCGGCAATTTCATGATCAATCCCTACTTTTCATAAGGTTGAAATGTGATCAACCAAACCACACTTAACTAATAATAAGATCAAATATTTATGCAATACCATCTATGTCCACAATCAACATTTCGGATGATATGTTAGCGGCGCCGGCTGTCTTAACGGCTTATATGTGTTTTATGCGGATTTAATTTCGTTACGACTTGGAGCAAAATTCCTGAATCATTTTGTAGCCGATGTTTGGTCTAATGAACTTGAACAACTGAAACTTCGGGTGTTTTTATTAGCATGTGAAAGTACTTTATCCACTTTGTCATTTCCCAAATCTCATATAAGATCAGCAACATATACCTAAATTGAATTTGACGATATATTCTAAAGTACTGTGACCACTCACTTTACCTCCTTACCTAGAAGTTTATCGACAATTATGTGTCTACCAGTTCTAGGTTGTCTCTTTAAGTTTTAATTTCTTTTGGTCAATTATCAATAAAAACATCCGCACCTATACTCATATCAGATAATTTTTCCATGTTTTTCTAATATTTAAAGCGTGTATCTATTTGATTTAGTGCACACCTGTCTAGCGAAATTCCAGATTCTCTTCATATTCTTTATTGTACATACAATTATATTACCACCAATGACTATTACTGCACGTTGCCGCAAAAAGTTCTGCATTATTTTTCATGTCACCTAAACTGTATGTAGCCATAATAGACTCCCAGCTCTGCACTAGCATTACCCACACATATGGCAATAACCGGTCTTATAATCTCAACTCGGCAATAATTTTACACTGACTACAAAGTCATCAGACAATGCCTGCGTAAATCTGAACTTTTGTTACACAATATAAACACATAGTAAATCAAACAGAGCACATAAACAAGCTACTGAATCGACCAGTGATTCAGGTTGTCCAGAGTTCAGCTGAGGCTGGGTTAATTTGTGCTTATAAAATTGTACCATAAATGATTACACAACATCGCATCCGTATTACATTTCGTTATTATAGAGAAGGTAGTCAGTCATCCGAGGATAAGCCGACCGACTAAAAAATAGGCTGGTAATCAAAGTGCCGAATAAGGGTAACTTTGTATGTACATATTTGTTTCAGTATATATTATTTTATTCACATTTATAATATCGGAGAATACTGTGTACCATTATCCATATTTTGTATAAAGATCATAATTCATTTTCTAATTAATCTAATAATTTACCATCATTATTTCTAAAGTATATGAATATTGTATCATATAATATGATATAAATCGTATTATTACGTGTTTGAAACGATTATCGTTGAAATAATTTTAATATAAACTTCATATTTTTTCATCCCTCTTCCCTTAAATTAAGGTTGATGATTTGTGATTTGGGATTTGCGTCACAATAAATAAAATTGATAATCATGAAAAGTTTAGTGAGGGTTGATATTAAATTTATTGTATTAAATTTAACTTATAAATTTTTATATAATACAAAATTAAATTTAATGTATAAAATAGACATTATAATAAAATAGAAGAATACACACGAGTATACCGTTACTGGTATCCTGATATGTCCTAATAAGCTATAAGTCACACTCCTCATTCATAAAACTAAATTATCAGTTAACATTACAAAGTATGCTTTCCGCCGAAACATTGCCAATGCTAATTCGCAATCTTAACAATAGTTCTTAATGTGGGATCAGAGAAAATTCCAGATATAACCCGAAATGAAATATATGCAGCTTCATCACAAATGAAAACTGGAAGAGCAAGTGGTGAAGATAGTGTAATGATCGAAACAATTAAAGAGGGGGGAGTTAATAATTATGCTTTGCCATCTAACACCTATATTCAAAATTCGGCTATACCAGACGAATGGAACAATGCTGTAATTACTCTTGTACATAAAAATAGGGTGACATAACGATATTGGCTATTAAAATTAACAGGCGAAGTGGATTAAAAATGAATATTTCGAAAACTATGGCAACGAATTATTGCTAATTGTTGTGCTATTATTAAGAAGGTGACTAAATACAAGTATCGAGGGCACACTTTGAACATAGGTCAAGACAACAATTATGAGATTTTACAACGTTTTAATCTTGGATGGGTAGCATTTGAAAAAAATTGTGACACATATTGAAAGAGAATCTTCTAATTTGTCTAAACCGGAAGTGTGTTACAATTCATAATAAATGGAGTATAAACTAAAAAGTTAGTCAAAGGGCAATGACAAGTTCTATGCTTGCCATTAGTTTGAGGAATTACAGAACAAACGAGTGGATTCGTCAACAAATAATATAGATGTGATAGCGCGCATGTATCAGTTGAAATGGAGTTGAGCAGGACATATTGCAAGACTTGGCGATCATCTTTAGGTGCAGAATGTTATAAAATGGAGGTCACGTATGATGGTTTAAAACGACTGAACGATAACTGTACAGTTTACACAAGATAGGCAGAGGTGAAAAAGTGGGGAAGGTCTACGTTCAACAGTGAACTCATATATAGGGCGAAATTATGATGATGGCCTATTTGCACATGATGTAAAAAGTATATGATATACTCACCATCACTATTATAATGGTATTTCTTAGTTACTAAGTAGTCATAGATACTTATAACAATATAAAATATTTAAATTTTATCTCTATAGTTCATTATTGAATCCGGTTCTAGGTTATAATCAGAACATGTTAGTTAATATGATTGTCACCAACTATGTGGAGGTCAATCGTTATCACTATTTCTAATTTGTTCTTGAAACAGATCTCCAAACACCAATTTTGTTATCAATCATGTTACGAAAAGGTTATCAAATTACAGTTAACGTAACGCCACATGTTCAAAAAATTTAGGGCCAACTAACCCATGCAATGGCGACTGATGAATAATTTGAGGATTTTCTGTTGCCCTAAATTGAGTATTTTTTTTTTTTATTGGATCTCATCGCTCAATATATTTTTTTCATTAACATTAGGTTTATCATGAGCAAACTATAACAAATTATTGGCATATATATGTACGGTGTCGTAAGTGGTATTGTGAAAGAAACTAGGATACAAACGTAAATCTGTACATGCATAATTTCCGACAAAATTGTTGTCTTATTAAATTCAATTTCTTAAGCACCGTGTCGAATTGAGGTTGATGTATTATTTTGGACATTAGCAATATTTTCAGTTGATCATCTCGTAATTTGTTGTCCAGCCTTGTGCTTAACTATGTCACAGAGCCTTTTTTTTTCAAATCATTCAGTAAACGATAAATAGTTGATTTTGATGGCACATTTATTTCTATCCTAAAATCTCACGTAATTTACTATATAATCGTCACAATAATTCATGATTAATTTTCATGATTAATTTTCATAAATTGTTTTTGCGATTAAAACACATTAATAGAATATTTTTCCATAATAAATTTACTACAATTATACGTCACAACCGTCAAAATTCATGATTAATAAAATGGCAGCCGAATAAAATAGTGAATCTTACTGGCGAACAAGGTATGTCACTCGAAGTGTTGCCAATTAAAAATGCATTAATTTTGACAATTTTATTTTTCAACGCGGCCGATGGCATCAAGTATTATGATGAAAGGATCTCACAACCTACACGAATGTGAGTCAATTGTGGAATTCATAATCATTGCCGATAAAGTGCTGACTTCAATGCTTCCGAACTCTGATATTTTTTTGTTAACACGTTTAGCTTCCAAAATTAACCAAGTTTTGAATTCAAATCTGGTGAGTATATGAAATAAAAAATGTAACTTTTGTGTCAGTCGATCTTTATGGAACGGTGCCGACTTCTGCTGGAATATTCTGAAATTAAAATCTAATTGTTTGAATGCCCAAATGGTCAACATATCGCTTAATACACTTTATTAACACACTTGCTAGTCCATCTTCACGCACTGGGCGAATAGCGACAATTTGTGTTTCAGCTGTTCATATCATCACAGAAACATTCGCTTTCGCATATAGCAACTAAACTATTCAAATTATTGCTGCACTTCCCCTTCAACCACATACGATAGTTTTTTTTTACCTTTTATACCGAACAGTGAAAATTTTCTCATCAGAAAATACCACATCTTGGTATTCAATGCCTTTGATCATTGAAATATTTTTGCATTTTGTACCGTTGTTCAATCTTACAATTTTGTATATCTTGTAAGGCTTTAACTTAAGTGTATTGTTTAGTATTCGGGGGACACGCTTTATAAACAGAGACGTTCAACTATATTTATAGTTAATCCTTTTAAGAGATAATAATCAGTTATACAAACGAATACCTATAAATTTTATTAATAAAACTGTAAAACTTGCTAATGCAACTTTTGTTTCAAAGATTTCGAAATTGTATCAGACTATTTTATTTATAATTGCTAATTGTATTTGAAACTTAATTTATATCAGATTTCAAATCCAAATTGTTAAATTTTCCAATTGGAAACGATGCTGTTGCTGTTTTATATATTTAGAATTTCGCTATAAACATGCATAAAAATAATCTATTCCTGTATTAATCCATAAAGATCCTCTTATAGGTAGTTGCAATGCATTTGGATACTATTATTTATCCTTTCATATATGGATGCGATGTGCTGTTTTAATATACGGGTATATACTTACCCTATACAAGTATATGAAATATTTAAATTCATGTATCAGAGTAATATCCTCTTTCAGGACTAAAGATTTTTTTTTATATTTTTCCTCACATATAAAAAAAATATTAAATTGAACAATATTCATCTTTTGTAGGCATCATCATACCCGTAGTGTCCAGAAAAATAGAAAGAAAACAACAAAAAAGTTTTCCTTTTTCCTTTTCCTTTTTTTTGTTTTTTTGGATTCCTCTTCAAGTTACCCAATCAAATCAACTTGACTCCAATGGATACATTATTTGATTATTTTTTTTTAATATCTCGTATGCTGTTTGTATACATGCATGTG
>JANSTX010020861.1:0-16105 GCA_027564355.1 Penthetria funebris
TGTTTATTTCTTGGCGTTACATGAACGGAATCAAATACAATAGACCCTTGGAACTTCGTTCCCAGGGCCTAAAAAGCACTGAAAAAAGCACCATCATTAATAATCATGTGTTGTTTATACGTAATGAATATAAGGTTAAAACACGCATTCCAAGAGCCCAACACAAATACCCATAATAATTTTAATTTTCTGATTGAAAGAATCGAATATGTGTCGTCAGTAAATAACCACATGCACAAACAAATAAAAAATACCATACTGTCCAATATGGGCGGCAGTAAATAAACTCATTAAACTCGTTGGTTTGTTTAGCAAACTGCCCTTCAGACTATAAATAATTAATCGCCCACAGTGCTAAGAATATGGTATCGGACAATGGATTGAATATAGAAGTAATATCTTACAATTTGCTTGTTTATAATATAATGTCATTTAGTTACAAGGATCAAGTGTAGTTGGTAGAAATTGACTTTTATTCCTTATCAGAAAATAGGGGTTGAATATGGGTTGACTAATACCTTAAAGTTGTTCAACCTGAATTCTCTGCTATACCGTGGGAAACACGAAGTATATGTCAGTTATATGGCATGTGATGTTAATAAAAAATATAGGTATATTCTTGTCCTGTTTGTGGAATTGGTGAATAATAATTTCATCATTAAACGAGGTGACTTTGATGTCGCCGATCATTGTCATTTATACTAATTGGCTAAATTGATTGTGAATCGTTGTCTTACTTTCTCGAAGTTTCACGACACATATGTGTTGAGCAGTTCTAGGTTGTTCTGTTTATGACTACTATAAGTTTTAATCTCATATTTCCAATTATCAAATAATGACCACAAAATCATTCGCACCTCTACAACTATGAACGTATAATAGAAAATTTGTGATCTATTTGATTTCTAGTACGGCTGTCACGTAAAATCTCTATAGATGATTATTAGTAAGAAAGTTGTTCTGATTGATGAAGCACATAATTCTGAAGTTTTTGCTTTTAATGAATTAAATTAAAATTGTCCAATGAAATATGAAATTCGATAATGTTACGTATAATAATTGAAAGACTGTGGTGTTATTGCCATAGTCTAAAATAAACTTCAAAATAATTATTAAATTTAAATGACCCGTTAACTAAACTTTTAAATAAAATGAATTTGTCAATGGGCGTGAAATTTGGCAGATTAATTATCCATCGAAATTGTCATTACAATTTCAAAAAAAATTATAGGAATATAAATTAAACATTGTAATTCCAGACAATTACTCATCATTCTCATAATAATCATCCTCTTAACACTTACACTATTCATGTTTATGTCGCATATATTATACAGTGCACAGATTACTGATGTTGATGCACCAGATATGGTATAGCGAATATATTATCTGAACTATTTATTGCAATATTGTGATTCTTGTTTACCTTTGTCAACCATCAACATACGAGTATCATGTGTAATGTTGTATATGCATATTGATATAAACTCTTACATTTGTATATAGGATATTTGTTTTTAAATTGTAAAATTTTCATGAAACACATTTTGAATCATGAATTTCAGAGTAAAATTTATGATTATGATACGCAAAATATGTCTACTTTATATTACACTAACTACAGAAATATGTAAAAACTGAGGCTACAAAAAAAAAAAAAAGAAAATATGAATGAATGTATGGAAAATTCTGTTCATATAAAAAGCCCATTGCGCTCATAATTTATATGATATTTGAATAAGAGAAAAATCCCAGTACTGCCATTCAAAATAATATGGGGTATTTGTAATTTTTACATAGTATGCAAATGCATAACAAAGGATATATGAAAAAAATGTATTAAAGCATGAATATGCTGGGTTATATGTTAGTATATATGTATTTAGATTCCATAAATTTTCTATGTAATGTGTTCATGTTTTATTTGTCTTTCATTATGGAAAAAACTTAATCCAAATATTCGTTGCAAAAATTCGCATATCTTGAATACGATAGTATAATTTTAATATTAAGATGTTAAGCGAATGTTTAAATTCTAGTATTTGAATGCTTCCCTTGAGAAACATTTTCTTTACACTCGTCTCAACTTTAATTGTATCATAATTTATTCTTAAAGACAATATCCATATAAACATCAAGTTTTCCAACAAAAATTTTTCTAAATAATAATTTAAAATATAAAAAAATATCCATTATAAAAATGTCACCACAAATTTCATAATTCAATGGCCACTTTTAGCATAATGAATACAAATGTACAGTTATTCGATCAGTTTTTAACATTTTCAATATTTTCAGAAAGCTTGCAAAACCTAAAATGAACTATGCAACGTGATTTTGTAAAAATTGATGTATTAAATTGACTTTATGGGATGGTGACGAGTTCTGTTGAAATATTCAATGACTAGAACAATATTCTGTCTGTGTCTAAAAGATGAACTCATTGTTAAGCACCTTAAATTGTTACAACTTGATATTTCACCTTATCGAACTGATCGATAAAAATGAGAGGAGCACGACCAAAACCATGTCATAGAAGCATTCACTTGTTTATGCATAGCACCTCGGTTATACAAATTGTCGCAGGATTTACGTGTTACTGGATAGTGAACAGTTTTTCAATTAAAAAGCAACAAATTTTCACATGCTAATTTTCAGATAGTAAAATTGGTTTTACTTTGATAGCAATTCACATGAACATGAAAAAATATCTATCTGGAAAGAGATTAGAAGTTACTGACGTAACAAACGCATATTTTGCAGACCTTAATTCCGAAGGAATTAAAAGATAGGAATATCGATGTAAATGTGTATGGAGCTAAAAGAGGTAGAAAAACAAATTGATTTCTATTTAAAAAAAAAAAAAAAAACTAAATGCCTCATTTTATATTTTTATCTTCATTATCAATCCGCATTTGTAGTATGTCAAAGATTTCGTCAAAGTTTCAAATTTATGCTTAATCAAATATTTTTTAATTAAATAAAAACGCAGAAAGATTTAAAAATTCAATTTTTTTAAATAAAATTTTACATCGTTTATCAAATTTGGGTTGAAAAGTGGAAAATAAATGAAATGAAAAAAAATACAAAGGGGTACAAAATTAAAAGCTTTTATTTAATTGTGACTGAGTTTTAGCCCTTTAACATACTTTGATGATTAAATCAAATTTAGATCCCATTGAATTTTCCTTTTATTGTTCAAACGCGCTATATTATTATTGTTTTAAACGCATATATACGAAGTACGGTTTTCCTTCTTTTAAAATTATTTTAATAAAAAAAATCAAGCAGTTGTTAAAACACAGAAAATTTGCAATGCTAATTTTTCATTTTATTTAAATAAGATTATTACTTAACGCACAAATATTATAGTCAATGTTTTTTAATATAAAACAGAAAATATACAAACGTTTTCATTATCAAAATATTTTAAAAATACATTTTAAAATAAGAGTAAAATAATTTACTAATTATTTGGGAACAAGTTCTGCTATGGCACATAGCGAATTAAGTTGAAGCATTTATGCATTTAATTTAATCAAATTATGTAATGAAAATCAACTGTTAAATTCTTGAATTATTCAAAAATAAGTTAATATTTTACTTTTATATATAAGAGGAAAAATAATAAAATGGGAAAATATAAAGAAAATTGTATCTAATTCACTTTTTTCCATATAAAATAAATAAATAAATGAGCGTACTTATTTTACCCATGAGAATATTTTATCATGAAGAAGATTTGAAAGAAAAACCTTTTAATCTTCTTTGTTTAATAGAAATTGTTGGTTGTATTTGAAACTTTATCAGAAATGTAAATACGTCATTTAACATTTTATTACATTTTTACGACACCATAAATAGGAAAACATGACAACAATACGTCAATATATGTACATAACTACAAGAATTATCCATATATGGATTTAATACAATAAGATAATCAATTTCAGTGTGAAAATAATAAAACAAAACAAGAAAAAAACTCATTGGTTATAAAAGTTTTATTCGAAATTAAAATACATTAAATTGACAGAATTGTACTCTATAACCTACCACTGATACTAGACTGACTCCATTGCCTCATTGTTCTTGGACGTACGGGTCGTATATTACCCTCAAGTCAACTACATTATCATTAACTGACTGGTTGTGTCAGAGTAAGAGAGTGGTCAACGTAGTTTGATATAAACATAAATTCAAACACGACTAAAATTGCGGTTGGAAACTCTATTGTGGAAATGAAACCCGACTACACCAAACTTAGCAGCTCTGTGTACAATAAATGTTATCGAACCAGATGATAACATGCAATCTAGAGAAACTTTGTTGATCACAAATGAGGTTCAGCAAATTGACAGATGAACTGATTGATTTCATTAGCTCCTCAATAGGCTCGAAGTTCATGTTATTCAGAATCCGGTTGACCGAAGACGGGGTAAAGAATGTTTAAGGTATTCTGCTCCAACAACAACTAAAGAGTGGTAAGGCAGTCGGCGTTGATATCACTCAAAATGTTGGAGGTGAATTTGGATAACATTGCATCAATATTGGATCTCATTACTTGTGAAGTGGTGCCGAAATAGATGTTGAATTCCGCTTACAGAAGTAACTCGATATGGAATTATCTCAGTAATGATGACTGATTGAGGCTGAAGAAATTGAACGACAAACTTGGTAACTGAGGATTTAAATGCACAATACACCACTCTATTAAAATATTTAATGTGTCAGCATATTATTTTGTTAGTAAACTTCAATTATAATTATTTTTTTTCACTTTTGACATAAACGAGTATTATATTCATACTGGAAATATCCAAAGAACATCGTAATGCCGTCCATTCTCTTGAAACGTAAAGATTACGATGTAATTAGACATATCAAAATAGTTTTGGTAATTAGGTATACCAAAAAGCAAAGTTAAATGCAACAAGTGTCTGAAATAAAATTTGACTTCAGTAATTATTATATTGATCATAAATGCAATTATAGTTAATTTAATTAGAGGCAAATCAATAGTCGATTAATATTTTCCAGGGGTATTGAAGGTATCATTTAGTGAAAGAATAAATTCTAGAACTGAGTATAGGTTCACTTTCATATAGCATTGTGAACTCAAAATGGACAATCGAATTATAGTCATTCAAAGAATTTCGAAATTATTTTATAGCCTCCTTTGCAAATTAAGAATCCTCATCAAATATAAATAGCTGCTACCTTCAAGCGTCGGACGAATATTTTGCGGTACTCATGTAGAATAATGCTAAATGATAATATTACAAAAATAAATTCAAATTACATATATGGTTAATGAAATATTATACTATAAAGGTCAGAATTCTATTCAAATGAAAAAGGATTAAAAAAATATTTACTCAGAATTACAATGTTTTTATATGTCGTAAACATTATGTGTACGTGTACATAAATTGGTTAGGATGTTCTCGGGTTATTCAAAATAAATTGATATTTGGTTAAGGCTAATCATGTATACTAAACATTTGAAAATTTGAGGTAAATTTATATTCACAAAGTTTTGTTTCCATATATTATGTATAGAAAATAGATATAGTCTCGTTGTAAACACATTTCGTTTCTAACAATTCTAACCTTATTAGGTTCTGAAAGTGAAACTGTTACCATTAGATTGTAGGTATCATTAATAATTTCCAATGAAAGCTATCATATCCATATTAATGTACGAGTACATTTATGACGACAAATTCACTTTGGTTCCTTTTTCATAACGCTGTTATGATTACTAAAAGTTTACTAAATTCCTAAAAATCAGTTCTGAAAAGGATTCCATAGATCATATATTTAGGACAATATATAATTGAATTTGCTTGTTTAAATATTAGATGACTTGGTTGAAAAGAAAAAAATGGCACATAAGGTGAAAATATATAAAGTTAGTATATATTATAGAGGGCTGAGTTGGATCAACAGTTCTGTTGTGTTGAATTCCTGACCAAATGCTCACAGTATTTAGGAGCATGAATTATCCGCATTGCAACATCTAAATACAGTAAAGCAGACAGCGTTTATAATATTGAAATTGAAATGTTTATATTGGACTTGAAATCATCACCCTACTGAACACAATAAACGAGCAATAGTTATGCACGTATTGATAGTTTAATCTTGATCGTGTTATGATATGAACAATACTTGCAAAAAATATAATACCATCCAAATTGACCATCGCAGTGTATCATGGGAAGTTTTTCGATGTATTCGAAGTACATTTGGGTGATAAGCAGTGTTGTATTTTGTTCCCATGATTCATTCATGATAAGCAGCAGGTCCTGCATAGGTATACAATACGATTCTAGTTTTGTCTCTGTTTTCGAAAGAGAGTTCTGTAGCAGATCAGAAAATGATTTGCTGTTTCTTTCCGCTTTATTGCAGAACTAATATGCATCACTTTCTCTACTCAATTTTTTTTTTTCAGGTTATTCTGATTTCTTTTGCCATTCTCTTGATCTCTTAAGTCATTCTGATATGTTATATCAGCATTGAAGCTTCTTGACCTTGTATGGTACTTGATGATCTCTGTGTTGTTTAGCTCACATTACTTGTTCTAATTTAATTTAACAGAATTATTTATAGCGTGTTTTAGCTTATTCCAAAAATCGCAGTTCATCTATATCTAATACAAATGAATCGCATCTGGTGCTTGTATACATCCACTTCAGGATGGCTGATTTTTTGTGTAAGATTTCGACACACCATCATAGTCTTAAGGGCATTAGTTCGAAAGCATTTTAATAATAACTGTTTTAATATTTAAGAAAGAGATCACTTTCAGAATGACATGCATTTTCATATATCCTTAACTACACTTTTGAAAGGACTCCAATATACGAACAATATAATTAACTGAAATTACTATAATTTGAAAAATTGTTTATCATTTTCTTGGTAAACCAAATATTGTGTAGCAAAGAAAATGAAAATCTTTGAGCTTCTATAAATTTTATATTATCACCATTTTTTTATCTAAATTATGTATTGATTATTATTCGTTTATTTTCTACGACGTATTTTTATGGTATTTTCCTCAAATTCCATCTAATTAAATTTTCTTCTTGGTTATTATTTTATGGAATGTTTTTATACCGAAGAATAAATTAAATTATCTTTTAGTTATTTTGTTTAATGAATACATTCGTATATTGTATAGATATGATGATAAAATAGAAAGATAAATTACTTAGTAATGACATTAAATTATATTATTAATTTTTCTATAAATTATGAGAAATTGAATCAATTTTCCATGTTTCTGTCTATATGATTTCTGTTATTGAAACATATTTTGTTATCGAAATATTCGATTACATACATTAGTGAAGGTAATGTAATTTGTGTCTAAAGAAAATACTGTTTGATGATGAAAAATATAGAAATCATTAATTGACATAATGGAATGTTTAACCAATAACTGAATTTTCATATTAATTTTTCAATATATGAAATTCTAATCATTATTTAAACTTTTACGCGTCAAGGGTACATAGGTCGGTAATACGATATTAAATACGTAATTTCCAATAAACATTAGTTGCCCAAAATGTGAAACATGTACAGTTGATCGACTAAATATTTGAATAATTCGATAAAGTGGTTTATGTATAAAGTCAGTTTTTACACCAAGTCTATAAACAAAAGACATTAAAAACATATTTTTGACCACAATCTCATGTCATAAATGATATATATTGCGGTCATGTTTACGATGATACGTAAATCATGAGTTGCCGTTTGATCTTGAAATCACAAGATCTAATTGACATTTGAAGGTCAAGTAATCGTAAGTACATATATATTTCTGTTAGTATGATCTTTATATGAGTATGAATTTTGATATCATCGAAATCGAGTCAGAAACTCAGTGATTTCAGATACGAGATTTTGTCTTTAAATTTGTTTTTTTTTTTTGTATAAATATTTGGTTGTATACGTAGGTTTTTGTAGGAAAATTACATGTGCGAAAATTGATCTATTCATCGCTGACAAGCCAACATCTTGCAAATGCGCTTAAATCCAATTAATAGAATACTGATGAAGCAGTACTGAAATTTTTGAATAAAATAACACACTCTAAAAACTTTATTGTAAAGTAGACCGTTTAGATTTCGTAAACCAATTAAAAATAGACTCAAATAACTATAATGAGTCTTATTTGCAATAATTCATACTGACCAACCCCAGTACCATCAACGAGCGAGGTGTCCAATGAAGGCATAGTTTTCAATTTCGAACAAAATCATGAATTGATTTATGAATATCTGTAAAAAAAATGCTCATATCGACTATTCATCAAAGTACGTATATTTTATGGCCATTGCTACTAACAATTAGCAACCTGCCTTGCTCATGTACATCATATCTATATCTTAGTAATACAATGACCTGTTTAGATTTTATACACTACTATTAATCTTTAATACTTGTTACACTAGGATGCCATTATAATTACTTACGATCATATTTCTTTTTTAAAATTGAAATCTAAATTGGATTTGACTGTCCTTCAAGCAACCGCAATTGTTCACGATCTCTGATTAAATCCATCACTTTATTCCAACTTTAACCACTGATGTAAGGCACCAATAATAAATTATGTATAACTTTTAAATATCAATTTAATATTTTCCATTGTAACAAATATTTACACAATGGAATGATTTATTTGTAATAAATTTGACATGAAAACTTTATAATGCCTTTTCATTTTATGTCCTGCAAACTTATCAACAGATTTATTCATAAATTACATATACGAGTAGATGACATTATTATACTTCAGAAAATATGAGTACATGTATTTTAAGCCGAAAATTTAAATAATATTTATTATACAATGAAACTAGCAAAATTAAAAATTAAAATATGATGATGATGATGATGATGGTAATATTTTCAAAGGGTACAATTGTTATAATGAACAATATTTGAAATTTTATAAATTAACAATATGTTATTTGTGAAATGCTCGTAGTCCCCTTAAGTTAACCCTTACATATAGTTTGCTATACTATTAAAGTTTAGTTGGTTTTATGCAACATATTATTACGAGTAAAAGTTTCAATTTGTTTGCTATTTAACTTTGTCTATATACATCGTTCGACACGATATGTTCCATTATCCGTACATATTCACTTCTATATACGATGGAAAATTAGAGATTAAATTTAGGTATGGCAGTCGACACAAAATTTATAATTCTATTCAAATTAAATTATTTATTGGTACTATAGTGTATGGTTGCGAGACATAGAAATTGACGGATATCATTATTCCATAAATTCAAGTTCTAAACATCTTTTGGGAAAATATGATATTTGTGATTAAGGAAGCAGGTGTCAGTTTTAACATGTGGAGTAAGGTGACGGTTTAACATGTGGAGTGAGGTGACGAACTTGAGATGATGATGATAATATTTAGTTATTTTTATTTTGTTCTCGCGAAACTCTAGCGATCATCAGAAAGTAATTTTATATTGATAGATTAGAAACAAACTTCTTGACCTAAATATCATATCTTGAGCAAAGAGACGATTAGAATGTACTAATTTTCTTCCATTAATTGTGTCAGTATGTTGGTAAATATCAGATTATATATACGATTCTAAGTGGAATATTTCATTAATTTTAATTCACCAAGTAATATATGATTTGAAATTAGTGTTGATCATTACATAATTTAATATTTGCATTCTTTATTGTTATAAATAATATCCATCTCGTAAATTTGAAAAAAAAATAAATGATTATATTGAGCAATCTTGGCAGTACAGTGTATCGTAATATAATCTCAACTTTTCCACCTCATGAGCTTATAGACCGGTTAAATTGCCATCATCACATCAAATGTCAACCAAATCAAATAAATTGAAATTTCCGAATGGAAAATTTGAAATCAATTATCATTGTTTAACAACTGAATAATTCTGTAGAATGTATGGTGCATAAGGTGCGTAATTTTTTGAATAGATACTTATCAGTGATATGTGATGGTGATAATGGGATAGATTTTAGTCGATTATTCAATTGGTGACTAATGAAACTGTTGAATATCGTCAAGCTAACCTAACAAATCTTTACCTCTACACCGTGTCACCGGTAACTTTTAACATCTCTCCAGTAAAACGAAACAGAAAGCATAGTAAGTGTTGCAAGTGTAATTACCTAATTTTCTTCATTTAATCATGATTATGTACATATATTTGTATATATTAAAATTAAATTATTTATGTTCTGAAAGAATTTTATTAACATCATTATAATAAACCCTAAATAGTATTTTATTATTATAGAGAAACACTAAACATGTTATACTCGTAACATACAACAACAACAACATTTACCCATTTGGACATTATCAAAATATATATATACATATTATAACCTCTATTTAAATGACGGAATTTATTAGGTCGCAGCCATAAATAAGTAAAATAAAATTTAAGGACTATATTATATGGTGCATTTAATGCCTATACTATCTAATATATAATATAACATATAATGCGATTTTGTTACCTGTTGGACTTTACTGGAGGTGTTGCATATGGAACTCCCAGAAATGCTTCAATTGGACGCAAAAATTTATAGTTGTCAAGGGGTAAAATTAATCCTTGTAAACGACCATATCGTGTCTGAATTATTCTTGAACCTAACCGGGCATTCTTGTATAGATCTAATGTTGAACATGTTGCTATTCTTAATAATATATATAAAATATAGAAAAATGATATTTTTATAATCATTTTCCATTTATATATGCTGCACTTTAATTAATTGTTTTTATTTTAATTTTTTTTTTAAATATTTTGTTGCATTTTCTTTTTTTACATTTTTTTTGATTTAGCCCTGTTTTGGTTATTTCTTTTTGCTTTTAACTATTGTAGACGATGATTCAGAACATCGTCATTACAATTTCAATTTTATTTGTTATAAAACATTTACATTTTGAAATGAAATTATTATTAATGTTAAATTGTCTTAATCTAAAATTCATGGAATTTAAATTAAAATACTCAATTTTACTTGTCATCACGTATTTCACTGGCTTTTCACTATAAAGCAATTATTTGCAATTCAACATTTTCACATTTTACTCGAATATATAATTAATTATTAAATTTATCAATTGAAATTTCCAATTCATTTAGTTTGAATTAATTACTTTTTTTTTATTCATACAACATCGAACCTTGTATTTGGACTCATATATACGACTATATAAATGTAATTATATTATTCTATTATGATACCCACTATCTTTATTCAATATTAAATTTACATTACCGCAATCATCACAAAATTGAGTTTCCCTTATTTTTTTTTTTTTGGATTATTAAGTGTTATGCCGATTATTTGCATATATGAAGCGTATATAGTTTGACGTGTTGAATAGTCTGAAATTAATGAAGTTGAAAATTTGTTATTTATAGTTTAAAATATAAATTTTAAATAGAGTAAACTAATATAATTTGTTGGGGTGTTATAGATTCACATCATATAAAATAAATTATATAAGTAAAATTAGATAAGTTATATTATATATATATATAGTTCAGGAACCAACTAGAGTAAATGATATGCTGAAATGTACAGCAATCATAATCTTGCAATTGGTGGCACCCACGCCCGTAATTTTTGCTCCTGGTAGGGGAGCTTTTGTTTCCAAATTTTATTTTGCATCAGTCAAATAAAGTGCATCAGCATAATAATAAAATGGTAAATAGAAAGAAAATATTTTGATTTAACATTAAGATTTTATTGCTTTTTTTCTTATATGTTTTATATTTTGCGCCTCGCAGTATAAGTGGTGGATCATCATCTTCATTCGCGCCAATGAAATTTAAGAGCCTGGTGACATCATATTTGATCCCAAAGAAACTTGGATTTTTATTTTTTAATTAAGGCCATAAACGTAAACACAAAATAATTTTTGAGTGTGATTCATAGGGAAAGAGGAGGGAGGGATTGGAACGCACAGTAGTCTGTGTTGATTTGATTTTATAAAGATTTCATAATGTTCATGAAACACATATACGGAAAGAAGGTTTCACAGACGAGACGTATGCCAAATTATTTACCATCTTACCTTAAAATTTGCTGATAATATTTCACGTATCAACGGTACCTAAAAGTGTTATATGAAAATAAAAATCATTTGCATACATTAACATATACGGGTATTGATTTTTAAGCGAATTTCAAAATTTCAGATATTCATGATTTTCTTTTTTCACATATAATATGTCACCTTAAAAATGTTTATTGGCGTAATAAATATAATGTTACAAGGTTTAATCAACCGTATCTTAAAGATATGAACTGATGACCTTATTTTGCATGCTCTAACCCCGTATATGTGTTATATCCATATAAAAACTTCTATTCTGTTGAACTTAAAGTTTTATTATATTTTGAGTATCATTTACTATATACCTACTACCAGAGTTAATGAAACCATCTTATTTTTTTATAGCAACATCATCTCTTAATTCCACGTTTACATCACTCACAAAAAAACAATACACTCAAACAGATATTCGTTACATTGTCATTATCCATATTGTGAACCTTTTATGATTCAGCCAAGTGCGTGACCAGCCGTTTGATTTCACTTGTCCATCTAATTTTACATTCATGTTTGACTTATTTTAAGATTACTGCGACAACATTGTTTGAAATTTCATTTTGTATCTGATATGCAATTTTTTCATAAAATATTTATATACGCCTTTTACCTTTTGTTATGCAGAAGGTAAAAGCTGCGTATGTGGCGACTGCATCTTTATGTCATTTTGATAAAATTTAGCAGCTTTTCGGAGAACGAAATAATTTGCCATTAAAATGTCTGATAAAGTGGCGAAAAGAAGCATCATTATATTTAACACAATTTCAAATTTATGTATCACACACGAGTATTAAAAACTCGTTTTTGCAGCAAAAATTACCAATATCACATGTCCATCAGACATAAATCTTTTTCAATTCCTACCCATACCTTTCGAAGTATTTCTGATGATTTTTGTACATTTTATATTTACCACATTGTAACGTTTTATTAACGCGGTATCACATGAACAATAACAGGTTGCAGTTTTTCTAGAAAATAATCACGCTATTAAATTTCATTTCCATTACGAGCATTTATTTCCAATTACGACGTGACAAATTTTCAGAGCACTATGATCAGAGTTCTTTCAGATTATATGTAAAAACTAAGATACACATATTCCCAAATTAATTATTATAGGTTTCTGATGGCTATAAACAGGAATTATTTTCACTCCAATATGCTTTCGAATTACAAAGCTAATGTCTGCCGTAGAAACTATTTGTAGGCGATTTCAGAAAGACAAGTTTGTAAATTAATCATGACAAACAAACCACATATATTTTATAAACATTGCAATTATATTTTTCATTTTAATGATATTGTTGTTTTTATTTTTTAATTCATAATTGGCTACAAAATATGAATTTCAACCATAGTATACAATAACGATGGTAGTGTTATTTCACATTAATTATTCAGCAATATAAACGTGAACAATATGGGAACCTTATATTCGGGATATATGTAAATTTAATTACAATGTAGCTTTTATTGAAGAGAAAATGAGCTTTTTAAATTGTTACAATTATTTTAATACAATTTAATAAGCAAAATTTGAAAATAATGAAAATTTGAAGTAATAAAAATAATATATTTTAATGTTTAGACAAATTTAAAATGTAATTAATGGTATGAGTTAAATATAAAATTAAGTCAGAATTAAATATTCGTACATATTGTAATCGCTTTTAAGACAAAATGTTTAATTAACATATTTTATGTTATTATGTCATTTATGCAAATTCACTTATGTTCGAGATTAAAATATTCCATTTTTGAACATATTATATTTGCAAATAGTTATTCAAATTTGGTACTTCATAGCCATATCGTATATGTACGGTTACAATTATTCAGATTAAAGTAGCTTATGGTATATTATGCATTTTAATAGCTGAAGCTAATTATTAGAAAATTCCATATTTTTGTCATAATTCTAAGTCATACATAACTAACTGTATATTATGTAATATTGCCAAATTTACTGAATTTGACCAAATGAAATTTACGCCACTCAGAATTTAAAAACTAATTCTTTATTGTGTTTTCACCATTTTATGTTTTATAAAGAAAAATTTATAATTTAAAATGACGCCTTTAATTTGTGATCATACTTGTGTCTGTGTGCTATTGGTGTTTACGTTTGCATTTGCATTGTAATCCAATTGGATTGAAAAATGATCTTTGTCCGACATTACTACGATTGGATTAGAATTAGGAATATCTAAAATATTATTAGAGTTGCGAATTGAAATGGGGCAGCCTTAAGGTATCAAAAATCGTCTTTTTAACACAAAACAGAATAAAGTATATCAGCATTTTCTATTACAGAAAAAAAATGTAAATTTTGCATCAGGCGCCAGAACTACATTTTTATGCTAAATAAAGTAAATTCTATTATAGTGATTTTACATAATGAAAGATGTTTGAAAATAGGGGATTATATACATATTAGTTAGCTCACCATTTTTTTAGCTTCACAGGATATAAAAAATACTATTTAATCTGATGCATAGAATTTAATCCATATGAATGGTTTTTGTAAATTGTTACCGTGTGGCCACATAACTATTATCGCCAGACTACATAAGTGTTACCATGAAACAGGTTATAACTGTTACAAAGATGTATATATATTACAAAGATATATATGTATGATATACTTGACATCAGAGTACTTACTATGTTACGAGCTATAGCATTAATGAAAAAACAAGTTTTTTGTGAATTTTTATCAGGCGATCAGAAATGTTAAGTATTGTTTAAAAATACAAGTTTACCACTTATGCGATTTGTAATGTAGTCTCACGTGACACTAGTAGTTGAATATAGTGCAAAATACACGTTTAAAATATAATGTTGTAAATTCTTTTTAAAATTTTATTTCAGTATTTTGAGAAGAAGCTTTGGAGAACTTTAAATCGAACAACGAACAAAAATTATTATACTTTATTATAAAAATCAACTGTTTTTTTGTTTAGACTCAGCATGCATATTGTCGATATTTTAATGTGTTTTCGAACACTTATATCAAATGAACAGTTATCATGTTTTTGGTCGTAACACGAGGAGGTAAAAATAGATTTGGCACTCTCAATGTGTTAATAGATAACTTCACTACATCATTAGTAAAGAAAAACTGTATGAAATACATAATAATATATCATTCGCATAGTTTTGACATTAACCTAAACGTTCAATGTATACGCATGAAAAAGATGTTATACTTTTATATGTTAGAATAGGTTAAGACAATCCTATTATTATTTCTGAAAATATGGTAAATTATACATCTGTTATTCAATATATAACTAGGTGTAGATTATGTTGACTGAGAACGATTATTATTCTGCGGAAATATCATTTTACCATTAATGCATTAAACTCTGACAAAGATTTATTGACAAAGAATGATTTACGTGATTATTTTTTTAGTTTTTCTTTATAAAAGCTGTTTGTTTTTTTTTTTTCCTTTACCTCTCATTTTCAATTCGAGAAGTAAATGTGAAGAAGTTTCCAGTATCTTTATTTTTTCACATAAATTTAAAATAAAAATTATAGATTGATCGTATTCCTTGATTGAACTATAATAATACTTAGTAGGATAAAAATTCTCATTTATCATTAATTAGTATTTAAATAAGAAATCAATATAGTAAACATCAAATCAATTTGAAAGTCAAACTATTTAAATGTTTAAATTAGATGGATGGCATACTAAGTAATACAATTCAAAACTCATAACGCCTCCTTCGCAAATGCTATATACACTTTTAAATTGAAGCTAAAAATTTAATAGCAGTGTATGCTTCTGTGATGCAATTGACCAATTGTAACTATACATTATTGTTATAAATGTGTGTTTTGTGAGGTTGCTATTAGTTATACACAACGTTGATTCTCTGATAAATAGCCTTGGCCGAGCGGTTAACGTAAAGGCTATATTCGTAGAATAATA
>JANSTX010020872.1:0-16100 GCA_027564355.1 Penthetria funebris
CCGTCCGTCCGTCCGTCCGTCCGTCCGTCCGTCCGTCCGTCCGTCCGTCCATCCGTCCGTCCGTCCGTCCGTCCGTCTGTCCATCCGTCCGTCCGACTGGCGGAAAATTTTAAATTTCTGTTTCAGGAGAACATAAGAATTAGAAGGTGTTTTGAAACAAAAATAAAATATTTCCATAATGGCTGATGCTGTAGATTTGGTGTGAAAGTAATGTAATTAAAATTATACTATAATATCAGATGATGGTTGACATCTACAACAAATAAAACATTTAAAGAGTTTATAGTTTCTAAACTGTTGGTACTGCTATAGTCTTACACATATTTATCAGCAAAAGTTTAAAGATAAAATTATCAATTTATTATGCCATGTATATAATTAAGTGAAATAATGTGACTATAATTCATGAGTTATTCGATAAGAAATGCTGAACGTGTGAACCAAATTGTTATGAAATTAAAGCTAAGTTAATCTCTCGAGAAATGGTAGCGATAAAAACGATATAATAAAAAAGCTGAAACAGATTAAAACGACACATTTCTTTAGAAGAAATTCTTATACGAGAGTATGTAGTCAATAATTTCTTTGAATTAGGCAAGGAATTCCAAAATAAATTTAATGTACTCTCGTCATTTAAATATGTAAAATATGGTAAAATTGTAAACTGTAATTTAATACGCGATATTTAAAGTGTAACATTTGGTTATTTTTAAGTTAATCTATATATTCCACTATAAATGGCTGACATAAATTTTAAACCTCTTTATTTTTATTTATGAGGGAGAAAAGCGTAAAAAGAACAAACAAGCTGACATTTATAAATTACAAGAGTATTTTGTATTTTACTATTCTTTAGAGTGAAAATGGAACATTCAAATAATTAACTTTAAAGGGTTAATTATATTCAAAATTGCTTTTTCAATCATTAACAGAAATATAAAATTCCTCCTTAAATACGAGTATTCTAAAATTAAATACGTTTCAAAATGTTTGTACGCGTATCGGATAGGTGGTATACGACACACGCCATAAAATGCTATACAATAAAATAAATGATAATAGTAAATATTTAATAGCTTAAAAGTATAGTATTAACTTAAATAAGATCAAAGTATTACTTAAAGAATTAACTTTATGATAAGTGATCCTAATAATTATACTTCAAAGGTAATAAATCAAATTGAATTTTATGAAACATACAGTCCTTTAATCCTAAAAATCGTATAAATGGAAAATTCTTGAAATGAATAAACTTCGCTAGAGCATCGACATCAGTATCTTCATTGACAGTAATGCAAATTTACATCATGCTTTAATGTTTTTGGAAAAGAAAAATTACTAAAGTAATTAAAATGTTAATATTTTCACACCTTAAAAGAAAATTGTACAGAATAAAGGCAAACAATTGTGCTTAGAATCACATAATAGAATTGTTTCCATCATATCATTCCTTTCGTCTATTCGTCTGTTTTTCCGCAGACACAATTTCTATACTTGTTTCAGTTCCAAAGTTCGTTTGATTTATAGGCTATTATTGTTGACAATTCAATGACAACTCAAAATAAAATTGGTGCCAACGGCGACATATAGCAAGAGAAACGTATAATTGGTTGCCAATTATTATAGGCCCTGGAAACTGTTTAACGGATCACAACATAATATATAAATATTCATTAAAAAGAATTGCAAAATAGTTGATATCTCGCTTAAATTAGTGAATGTTACTATAACATAGGTTAGGTACGCTAGGAAGTTATCTGATCAAGTTAACATTTTCATATATTTTTAATTATAACAACGATTATTCCTTCAAGACGATACACGAATGATCTTAAATACAACAGTCCCTTGAAATTTTGTTACCCGCCTATACACTCAATTTTAATCTAAAAGGAGTAAAGAGTTTGTATGGCAGGTACTTGAACAAGTATTTCAATTTTTCTCACCATCGAACAACGAAGCAATCTCAAGTTATCGTGAACAATATACATGGGAGGTACTTCAAGGAGTAATCCGATTAAACTTATACTTCCACACATTCTTTCAATTATAATATCAGTTATATATGTAAACTTTGAAGTCTGTACGTATTATACAAACAATTTTAATTTAAAGGGAGTAAAAAGTTTGTATGGGAGGTACTTGAAGGAGTACTCCAATTTTCATCATCTTCGAACTTAGCCTCACAAATTAGATAAAAGTGACACGTGCAAAATTTTATAGCGATAGCTCAAAACATTCTCTTATATTGTTTTTGATATTATACTCCTAATTTTAATCTAAAAGGAGTAAAAAGTTTGTATTTTCCTCATCTTCGCACTTAGTCTTAGAAATCAAATAAAACGACACGTGCATAATTTCATGGCGATATGTCAATGCAATCTCAAGTTATCGTGCGCAATATACATGGGAGGTAGTCGAAGGTATAACCCGATTAAGCTTATACTCCCACACATTCTTTAAATAATAATTTCAGTAATATATGTAAAATTTGAAGTCTGTATGTATTATACAAACAATTTTAATCTAAAAAATAAAAAAAGGAGTAAAATGTGTGTATATGAGGTACTTGAAGGAGTACTCCAATTTTTCTCATCTTCGAACTTAGCCTCACAAATCAGATAAAAGCGACACGTGCATTATTTCATGACGATATATCAATGCAATCTCAAGTTCTTCAATTATAATATCAGTTATATATGCAAAATTTGAAGTCTATATGTATTACACAAACAATTTTAATCTAAAAATAGTAAGAAGTTTGTATGGGAGGTACTTGAAGGAGTATTCCAACTTTTCTCATCATCGAACTTAGCCTCACAAATGAGATAAAAGTGACACGTGCAAAATTTCATAGCGATATCTGCAAGCTAGTTATCAAGTTATCGAGCGCACGGACGGACGGACGGACAGACGGACGGACATGCTTAAATCAACTTTTTTTTTCCATTATAAGAACTTCTGTGTAATTTTTTTTCTGAGATGTTTATTTCTTGGCGTTACATGAACGGAATCAAATACAATAGACCCTTGGAACTTTGTTCCCAGGGCCTAAAAATATGTTCGCTTACTACGTATCCACGCAATTAGTCAGGATTCTGTTAAAATAAGAATGGAGAATATTGTAGACATTGAACACCCTCAGCATCTTAAGCCCTACTAAGTTGGGTTACAGATTTTGCGTAAGGCAATGGCCGGCTTTTTTGGTAACAAAATTCAGATGTATCCAAACATATCTCCATGTGAGCTAACGAAAGTGTTAATGTTAATGTGTAAGTCGTATGCATAAACTTTTTTATATAACGATGATTGCCCTAGAAACGGTGTAAGAATACTTACAGATAGATACATATTCAACACAAGATTGTGTCTGATACAGAACAATATCAGGAGTATGAAAGCATTATACAAAACTTGGAAAGGAACTCGTTTACGTTATGGTTTAAAATGTGAAGTAAGAAGGGTTCTCGCTTATTGTTGATTATAAAGCCATATTGTTACATCTAGAGCCACAAATTAGATTAATGATACGTTAATTAGACTGGCGATCAAGACGAGGTAATCAAAATAAGTCTACAAAAAAATGTTCGAAGGCAAAGACATACATGTCGTCAAATCTATGAAAGCTGAGAGTGGAAATGTTTTGATTGCTGACAAAGGAGTAAATAATAGATGGAAACAATCCTATTTTGGAGCCAGTTATTGGAATTCCTGCCGAAAAAAAAATAATGGAAATAAGGCAGTTGGCCCAGATGACAAGTTTAGCAGATTTATGAACTTAGAACTTCATTAGTACTTCAACGGAGGCGCGATGTCTAATTCATTAAGACGAAGTCATTTCTTCGGTTATTTCTTATCATTTTATAAAAATAAGAAGGCTATACAAAATCACTGCAATTAAAGAAGAATCAAACTTACATCACATACCCATATAATAAAAACATAAATCAGGGAAAAAATTAGTAGTAAACGAGTTGTAAGGGAGTAGTAAATTAGTAGTTAAATTATGGGAACACGTTTTTGTTTAAAAATAATTATAACAAAATAAATGGTTTCAATATTTAAATAGAATTTAGGGTCTTATTTCTTCTTCCGAAAAGTTATATAAAAATCGTAATTAATAATAAATTGTTTGTGTTTTGAAAGGCTTCATCTGCCTTTTTAAGTGGAATATATTCATTCTTTAGTTAACTACCCTTAATCAATAAAAAAAGAGATGTAATGAGTACAGGAAATCGATGCTGATATTCATTGATAATCAAATATCTGAAACATCGATAAAATTTCGTTTAGGTTATTAATGTAATGTCAATAAATTAAAAATATATACGGTAAAGAAACAGAAAATAGACACAATTTATGTTAGAAAATTTGTTTAAAAATGTATAAAGATGACTTATAAAAACGGTTCGGTTTTGGCTCAAGTATTTTAATAAGTTAAATTTCTGATCTAGCAATTACACGCCCACGACGTGACGGTTGACATTAGAACTCTAATTTACCAACATTGATTTACATTCAGCTAAACTGCAGCTGAATTAGTTGCTAGGGTGCAGGTGGGTACAATTGCATTGTAACAAACATCAATTCTAATAGCCTAGGTAACTCTGAATCTATTATCCCGTAGCTTTTCAATCACATGTCATACATCGACAAGTGTCCATGAATAGTGCTGACAGTTAGCAGATTTGGTACAATAATTTAATACGATGTTATAGAGTTGAGTGTGCTTCGATAGAATAAAAGCGGAGAAACACCTACATTTACGGCTGAATTTCCCATTCATTCTCTCGAGTCACATTTGCCCCTGTAGATGCCTTAGTTTATTGAACAACAAAATAAATTCAACTTAATTTGCCACAAGCCTATGTAAAATCAAATCAACATTACAATATTTAAAATGTAATGGCGCTGATAATATAAATAATGTAGATAGTGTTTTCAGCAGATGGAATACTGAAATCAAGTTACTAAGAATTAACTGAACACTACACACACAATAGGTTCAAGTAGAATGACTAGAAGAGATCGGTAGGAGACGAACGATAGCTAAAATGACGATCATGATATCCACTACATTATTGCACTACGAAACATAGTACACTAAGAAGACTCTATACTCCCTTAACATTTTATCATTATAGAAATCAATGATGTTTAGATACATCACCGTTGAGATTTGCAAAATCCTCGCGAAAGAATCAATACAGAAATAAAGAGAATTTCTGTTTTATTACATTGTATATTTCAAATAATGCATTTAAAATACTAAATGTTCTAAATATACTATTAAACAACAACATTCTCATAATGTTAGTCTTACCCTTGCACTTACTATGTGTATTTTCCTAGTAAATAAAAATCGTTATTCCTAAATAAACAAATCGAAAAATATTATTTCAAGAAAAAAATAAAAGAAATCAAAATACTTGAAATAGTCTTCAAGTTTTACCTCTTTATTTTTGAATTGGAAAATCAACAATGGGATAAAAGTATTCCCAAGAGTTCCATTTTTGAAAATACAATAAATAAACATTTAGAAGCACAAATAATAACAAACTTTACCCATTTAAAATGATGCCTTACTTTCAGTTTTATGAACTAGAATAGAATTAGGTTTCTTGAAATAAGTTAACATTTTATGTATTCCCAGTACATAATAAGGCACTGAACTTTAAATGACATATTTAAAAGCGAATTTTTATTATTCAAAATTGCCTTGTAGGTTATGCGATGATGCATATAAAATAATATGTCAGTTTTATGACGTGTGATCGTGACCAAAAATATAGACATTATTATTTATTGACTTAGTGAATAACAATCTGACCACTAAACTATGTAGCTGCACACCACAACACGGATTTTTTTAAAATGTTTTGCGGATCAGCTACATGTTTCACTGTATATTTGAAAGAAGTGCACTTTGTTTGTTATATGTAAACAGGAAACGGCAAATTAACATCGTATAACTGCCCTACGTATTTATTAGGCGTCAAGGTCAACATTTTGATGATCCGATAATACAATATGGTGTTGATCGATTAAATTAAAATTAATTATGAATATATGTTTGAAATCAGTACAGTTATTATTAATCTTTATGAAGAAGATGTCTACAGGGGGTTATACTATCACTAATTCTGTGCACACTGGTAATTAAGAAAATCCTAGTTATCAGAGTTTTATACTCTGAATTATGCTGACGATATGGTATTTTTTATTAAGAGTAGATTCCAAATAAGCACACTAAATTTAATGCACACGCTACATGACACAGTTCAAAGTGAATTATAAAAATAGTGGTTGATGGTAAAGCCTGGAGTGTTCCAAATAAAATAAATGTACTTGCGGTAGAATTATGTAGCCGCATACTTAACGAGATAATTATTCTTAGCTCTTGATAAGTACGCTATAATTTTCCAGGCCTATTCGAAAATGTGCACACAAAAACTTAATTGGTATAAAATTGGACTGGCACCTAAATCATATGAGTTAAAATTGGATATATTAAGTAGTTAACGAGTTCAGAGTCGGTCATTGGCATAGGTAAGTAATAAATAAAATAAAGTCAAAATAGTAAGTCCCAGAGTGCGATTGGGCACCCATTTTGAAATTTTAGAATCATGTTTAAATACTTTTTTTTTCTTGCTTCTGCCAAATAAAATAGTCAATAAAAATCTGGGAAAATTAGGACTTGAACATTTAAAACGGATTATTTTAAATGTTCAAGTCCTAATTTTCATCAAATATTTGAAATCTAATTTATTATCATTTCAACAATAAACATCTCGCAATGGAATCGGAAGGAACAGGTCGAGCTGGGACTTCAACGAGCATGAGAAAAATCTACCATATAATAATAAAGTTAGTGCAGGATTTTGCATTGTGGAAATTTATAATGTTTTTTATGAATATTCTGGTGTTAAGCAGAAATGTATTTTGACACAAGCTATTGGTCTATTGGTCTGGCAATTATTGTTTCCTAGATTGTAAGTGGTTCATCGAAACTAGCTAGCGACAATGTGTTTCGAATACCTCAGTAAACAAAAACCAAATTGATTGTCGGTACTATTGTGTGGCTGAATACCGTTGATAGTGTCTAATATATCATCATGTCATAAATATATATTGTCGTCAATAAACAAGTACATATTAAAAATCTGTGGTAAAATTCAATTCTGAAAATGGAATTTGATCGGTGTTCTGTTTATGATATGTGCTTCAAGAATTGAGTGAAAACCTGATCAACTAATAATAGCATGAACGTGGTGGAGAATGGTCATAAAGGAGCTGGTCTCAGTGATAAGTTTCCGAGTGACGTGAAGCCAATCAAAAATCGTTATCAATTTCAAATGGTTTCCGTTTCGATATCATACTTGTATTTCGACAGAAATCATAAACAATAAACTTCCTATAAATAATATTATTTTTGAATTTTGATGACCGGAAATGTTCACCCTTGTGTATTAACATCTTCTTCTTTTCTTCTTTTATTGTCCTAGCCTGTGGCCATATAGACAAGTATTAACATCTAGGTAACTTAACCTACCTATACATAATGTCACAGGTAATTCGTTTACAATTTCTGTCAATTCATGACATATGATCGAGGCTAATAATAGGATATCTGTCGTATTTGTCGATCAGGTGAACAGAATTTCAACAAAAACAAGGGTTAATTGAAAAGAGATGAGAACCCATGGAAATCGATATAAATTTATTAACTTAAGACGCATAGTTCAATATCCGTCAACATATGTAATATCTTGTCTAGTTAAACTAATGTAGCCCTATTTTATAGTCGTTATATATTTAAATTTTCTAAAGATTACGTGGCAGTCGTTAATTAGTGGGGAAAGTCGATATCGATTAACGCTCACTTATTATATGTACGAGCATATTGCCATAATTCATATCTTCATAGACAATCCTTAGTATTAATTATAATGTATTTTAATTTTGAAATGTCAGTCCCATGATAAATTGTAAAACAAAAATTACTAATTTCAAAACAATTTAAAGTAAAATTGGGAAATTTCATGGGAATTATAAGGGAAGCAGATGTTTATTGTTTTGACCCGAAATGCTCATATATATTTTCTTAACTGTGGTTACATGGCACAACAACACATTTTTCTAATATTTTCTTTTCATCTCTACAGAAAATCATGAAATTTACATATTTTTTGTTTTTCTTTTTTTTTTATGGATACTCACTCTCGTTCTTTGTATAATAAGTACCATCAAAATGTAGAATGCATTATTGAGCCTGAGTCCTAAAATAATAAACTAAAAAATGTGTTTCATTTCTGTCGTTAAATACATGAATTCGTAGATCGAATGAATAATTTTAAAAAAGAAAAATTACTATTGACTGAAAGACATCCATCCGATTAGTGTATTTGTTTCAAAAATAGAAGAGGTTCATGTGTTCTGAGTAAATATTATTTTGCATAAAATATCGTGCTGGGAATGAAGCAAAAAACGAAATTTACTAAGTTCAATACGAATTTGTATTTTATATTCTATCGCATTTTCATAACAATTTATCCATCATATACGACTACGAGTATGTGTCCATAGACGTATATAAATATTATGTAAATATCTACGGCATATACTTGACGTATATACTTTTGCATTATCCGTTGAATAAAGTCTGTAAAGTTTTCTATTCTGAAAAAAGCCATACGAGAAAAAAGTTATATTCCATTCAAGCTTTAGCAAGTTTTAAATGTTCAAAATGAGGGTGATGATATAGAAACCAGAAATCGCTTTGCTTACATATTATTACAAATAAATTCTTTGGGATTATTAAATTCGATAGACATCAGGATTGTAAAATAATTAGTAACATCTTATGGTTATTATGAAAAAATCCTGGAGCAATGAGATAAGTCGATGAGAACGTTCTTGGTTTCATTTGTTATGAATGGAAGGAATGATTAGTAATTACAAGTGGAATTAATTATTAAAAGTGAGCAAGAGAAAAAAAAACACAACAAAAGTGTAATTAACAAACGCAATTCGAAACCTGCGGACACAGTATAGTCAATTGAAAAAATGAAGTTTCTAAAAGTGAGCGTACTTCTTTAAAAACATTGCATTTCGGGCGCAATCTTGGACGCAACACGTTGCACCAGGGCAGCCGGCAGCATATCAACCGAAATGTTTAAAGTGGACTTGTATGGCATGGCATCAATAGTAGATCTCATTATTGTTGAAGTGTGGTTGTCTGATGATATGCCAACTTTGAGGGGTTGATATTTAAATTGTCGGAAATGGGTTGCATGTGTGTGAGAAGTGGCATGGTATCACCTTGCTAAAAACGATAAACAATATAGTTATTATTGTGCTCGACAGGATCATTTGAGTTTTGGAATTAGCTATTCGTATGGAACAGCTAGATTTCAGGTCCGGTAGGTCTTGTACATATTAATACATTAAGAATTGTTGTTGAACAGTGTCGATGGCAAGTAACATATACAGTGGCGAACATCATTGTAAGCATACTTGTCAAATTCAAGCAGGCAGTCAATAGAATTGATCGTGGTATGTTGTGGATAATTATAGATTGCTATGGAATAATATCTAAGTTGATGAATATAAATCGCAGTCTATGTTGTGATTCACAATTATAGAGTTTTGCATCGTGGAAAACTTGGTGACTTGATGAACTTTCGGGAGAAAAACAAGGATGTATATACTGTATCCGCTATTAATAATGATGAAGGTAAAGTCTGAACTGAATGGTATCAGATACGATCTAACCAGTTGACTTAAGGGCGAAATTAGGATGACTTGTGAAATATATCTCAAAGGGTGGGATAAAAATCAATATTTCAAAAACGAAACTAATAAAGATTGGTAAATAAACTAGAAGACTTGAGATATTTTTGATTAAAGCTATATGTATACAGAATACTCGTCAAATGTTTGGTATCCTGAGTAGTCTATCGGTACTATTGTATAGTTGTGAAACTTATAATAGAATGTGACAAATAACATAGTATCACAAATTAAAGTTTTTGATAGTAAATGTATCAGGCTCATACTAAAAATTTTCGAATACAGAATTGTCAATCAATTAAAGTGGAATTGTATTAGTCCTTGATCACATTGATGAAAAGGGTTCTTCTAATTCAACAACTGATAAGTAGGCAGTATTGAAACTAGTGTAAAATGTAAACGTAATATGTAGGTTTCTATATTTAATTTTAATTTCTGTTGTTTACTTTGACTAACTATCCCACATATTAGGTAAGTAATTGATTTTACTTAACCCATCTCTACCTCCACGCGATGTCACCGGTAACTCGATCACGATATACGTCAGTAATGGCGTGTGATCGAACAGTAAAAGGTGGCCTTAAATGTTGTGTTTGTCCTACTGGTTGTAAAAACATAGTAAAAACAAACCACGTGGCTACGGATTTAAGCAGTAGTCTTCTGAAATATTCAAATGTATTACCGGGGTAATTATAATTAGTTATACATGCACATGCATATTAGCAACAGCAAATTTAGGTCGTAATATCGTCCTATGATTAAGATGATGAGATGATCACACATATTTTCTCGAGCAGACCACTGTCAAATTCTCCATCTGAACTTTGAACCTGTTGTACATTATCTTAAACCACTAGATTTCCTCATTGTTTGTAAAACTTTAGTATACAGTTCTATTTACAATCTTCGTCCTGTAACAGCTAGTAACTTCATTAGTTCACTGTGTTCCCGCCCCTCTTAGCGATTCGTGGTGTTCCTGATTTATCGTCTTACTGGAATACAATCAGTTTTTTTTTCATTCTATCTTGGTCAAACAAAATGTGACAAAATGTGTATACTGAAGAGAAGACTAAAATTGATAATTATAAATTCCAGTGATAATTATAAATTCCAATTTTAGTTATCAATGCTTAAGGCATTTTGCAAGGACAATTTATGATGATAATCTTTTGTGTCTATGAGCTCGGTTTATATTCTATTAAGTTATATTAACGACAATGCTGATAATTGTGTAAATACATTACAAAATATTAAATTTCCATTAAGATTTGCTCAATATTAAATCATTGTAAGCTTCATCACTTAAAATATTTAAAAAGTTTCCGGTCCAATTCAAATAAACGATTTCTTTGTAATGTCTTTCGGAGAGCACATTAACATTCTTTTATGTAAGTTCTTTGTTTTAAGTCAAACAAAAGCTTTTATTCCTGAATAATTATAATATCTTTTTTCATTTGCTTTGCTTTTTTGCTCTTTTTTTTTGGTTTTTTGTTTTTTTGCTAAGTGTAGCAAACAGAAAAATGGAAAATAAACAAGAATTATAACAACATTTGGAGAAGAAAATTTCAAAAAATGAATCAATACTTTTTTGAAACATGAGAGTATATGAGAATAGTAAAATTATGATTAAGAATCTGTTCAGTCATTACCGAAAAAACTTAGTAATGTTCCAGTACAAAGACATTGAATTAATTTTAATGCCAGGCCATCATTTTAATGACCTTGTCACATAAAATGCGTTTAAAAAACCCAAACGCTTCGTAAACATAGCAGTGAAGTTGTGATAAATGATATGAAAGCATGTTCGCCATATTTTATCAAAACCGATTGTGAATGTAACGGACAGTTACTTATCATAAACTGACATATGCTGTTAGATATTCACTAAGCTCGTGACCGTCAGTCAGTTTGAGTAGATTAATATGCAGTAGTGTGTATCCCGGCTAATTACGTTTATAGTATCTCGACTATATTTGCGGTTTGTGTCTTAACTAAAATGAAATTGAGTGTCTGGAGTTAGTGAAATTATATGCATTTTCAAAAAAAAATAATATTATTTCACATATAATGGGTCGATATGATGGGCATTTTATCCATGGTGGTTTTTCAGATCTTAAATTAATTATGAACGGATTCAAAATTATTTTAATGAATGTTGATAGATATAATTTCATATATTCACTTAACTATTTTGTAATGGCTCGCTCAAAACTACAAAAGATTTTTATTATTGATACCGAAAAAGGGTATTGTTTAGCAGTAATTACCAATTATATTGTTCAGTGTCCAAGTTGAGAGTTTTACCGTTCAGATTTATTTCATAAATCAGAACGTTTAGCATTTTTGGAATTGTATAATGAGCGGATATCCAATTTGATAAACGGACTGAATTAATTAAGTACTGTACTCTTGATGTGAATATTTTACGAATTCCATGTTCAAAATTTCTGAAGTCGTTTCTCGATGCAAATAAAATCGATCCTTTTCTCGACTCCATAACTATGTTCCAGCAATAGAGTTTTCCACACAAATTATCATTCCTATAACCAGTTATAGATTTGCTGACAATCAATCTTTAATAGCCTTGAAATGATTAGTTTGGATGGAACATACTTTAAACATTAGTGTTAGACACGCCAAAAGGACTATAGAATACAGATTACCGAATGGGGTTTTAGTCGATGGATTTTATGAATCACCCAATACAATTTTCCAATTCATTGGCAATTCTTTTATATTTGAAAACCAACTCGATCGTCGATATGCGTTTTATGGTGGAAGAACAAATGCTGCGAAATTATATCACCAAGTCACAGTGGTGAAAAAATCAATTATTTTGATGTTTGCTCATTATATCATTATAGGTGTGATAATGAATGATGATAATGAATATGATTGTATGTCGATTGTGAGGCTCTTATAAAAATATCGCATGAAATGTATGTAAAAAACATAAAAATCAATACGGTATTGACATATGTCATAGATTATGTTTTCATCTAGTACTGTAGAGGTGGTATTTTTTATTTGTTGGCAGACATCGCATGCTGCACATAGCTTCCTAATTCAGAGCTTGTACACAGTTTTAATTTCGATTCCTGTTTCAGTTTTGTTAAAAGTCTTATTCATGCATTTGTTTGATCTTATTGAAAATACGATATTTAAATAATTGAATTTGGTTATTAAATATGTCATCAACAGCATTATATGTAATTTTACTGCCTCATTATGATAATAGAAATGCTAATGTGAGGTTTTATTACAATTACAATCGTTCATAAATTTACTATAAAACAATAAATGTTATATTTAAATCAATATCCGATTTTGTTAACACATGTGCCATCTATCATTTTATGAATAATGAATAACTGCAGATAAATTGCTTTATACTCGTACATATAAAAATTGAATGAGAAACACATAAATTTTGCGGATGGTAATAAATAATGGAATGTATATCTACTTGTGTTGAACTCCTTAATACATTCATATAAATCAAATAAGTTTTAAAATTAGAAACAAGCAGATAAAACATAATAAATAAGCAGTCAAAGTTCATATAAAGAGTATAGGTTAGATTAGATTAGTTAATGATATCTTTCCACTTTTAAAGATAGACGCACTGATTCAGAACATTTAAAGGTACAGATTCATTGTCATAATTAGATGCGATGCAATCAAACGTCATAAACTTTGGGGAAACAGAATTACACCCCAAGAGATGCGAGCTGTTTCCATAATAGAAAAAGATTTGAACATATCTAATGAGTGTATTGGATCAACTATTCTAACATCCCTATGCTCTAGCTACATTGGCATGACAATTGGCACAAATACATGCAATGGTAAATGAAATCAACAATGTTTTGCAGACATTATTACCATGTCGGATCGCATAGGTATACAATATTATCAAAAATAAATGCTAGAACAAACTGAAACATATACAAGAAATATGTTACATTACACAATATTTAACTAATGCAGGAGTAGAAGCTTTCATAAGTTTGGTGAGACGAAAGTGCGTGCACTCAATATATATTGGGCGTTTTACAGAGTTGGGTATGGGGCATTATTGTCAAATCTGGCATCGTATGGTATTGTATTCATTCTATTATTCTAGAAGTTGGGTCGCAGACTTCCTGAAATGGCGTTCCATCTAGGTTGTTTTGAATGGTATCGCTTCTGAAAATTTTAAACTTGATACAGGAGTGCCACAGAGTTCAGTTATACCTACTACTCTCTCAATAATGTTTATTAATGACCTCTTACCAATAACCACGAACCCAATTTACAGTTATGCTGATGACAGTACTCTGCATCATTCTTATTATTTCAATAGAATATGGACTACTCTCTTAATAATGATTTGGTGTTAATATCTGATTGGGGGCCTGCAAATCTTGTAAAAATCAATGCAAGCAAGACACAACTATGTTTGTTATCTTATCGTATAGACAAGCGGCGGTATTATGTCCAATATTCGAGCATTCCTTGTAGATACTCGGCATGCTAGGTTATCGCACTCGCGTTCTGTTCCACATTTGGTAGCACTTTCATATCGTGAACGTCTCGTCTGTTGAACTTTCTTTCCGAAGATGTGTTTTCAGATTTGGGCATCCATAAATTCAAATCAAATGTTCACAGATTTCTGCGGTCAAACCTTCCACACTTACCATATGAACCGCACTCAAAAGTTTTTTCTTATTTGTGTTAATTAAAAGGGTACCCACTACTTCTAAAAATATATCTATAATTCAAAAAAAAAAAAAGATGACCAAATTAAAACCTGAATGTTATGATCTGCTACTTTCAAAATCATGAATATTCTAGACCACGACTATTTCTTAGATAAGCGCATATGCTTTCAAGTGACATAATTTAGCCAGAAAACGCTGTGTAAATCAACTTCCTAATTTAGAAATACTCACAATCAATTTGTTTGTGCTGCAAAGTTACCATTATTCTTAGTTTTAATCTTTCAATTCACTCAATATGTTATGACAGACAGTAACCTAACAAGGGTTATCAACTCTTATGAAATAAAAACCTTATGAAATAAAAACCCTTATGAAATATAATGTAATAATCATTAACATTTTAATACATGCCCCAAAAAATTGCTGCATTTTAAATTATGTAAATTATGTATACACTTTGGTAAAAGTAATGTGAATTTTGAAAATTGTTATATTAGCCGAGTATGGGGCTTCATTTGAGACAATATCACAATATCAACATTTTTATAGTTCCCGTTTACACGATGAAACTTTTATCGAAATGAAATCTAATTTGATGGAAATCGGATGAAATTTGGGTCATGTAAACGGAGAGTATTGAGTTGAAAGTGAAAATTATTCAACAAAAATATTATTGTATAATTAACTTTATGTTATTTATTAATAAAAATAATAAAAGGATAAACCTTTTAAGTTAATGAATTTATGAACTTAAAATAAATTTTGTTATTTATAAAACAATTTAATGTAATAATTTTTGTTCACAATAATGAAAACTAGTTAATCTTTACTGAACTGTTATAAATTTCTGCAGCGATCTCTTAAAAAAACATAAAACATCTTTTGAAGACTTTTACATTGCGACTAGTAACTTTGATTTTGATTGGCTATCGATGACAAATTTGATGTGAATTGCAACTTGAGACGATTATGAAAATCCACCATAAATCATCTTTTGAAGACCAAAACCATGAAGACCAAAACCGAAACCATATTTTTAGTCCTGCACTGTAACACATGTTCTTCTATGAAATGAAACTCTACATTTACTGCTTGCACGCTCGAACATAATAATCAACCATAGCCGATACCGCCGATATTTCAATATTTTTGAAATATCGGCGGTATCGGCGGTATTTTATATAATTTAGTAAAAAGTGTCCAATAATATATATTAAAAATGATGTTTTTACGTTTATTGTAATGTTTTTTTTTATTATTGCACCAATATATGCACCAATAAATGTTTAAATCCCTTATTTGTGCATTCTCCAGAAAAGAAAAATGAAAGTTGCATTTGAAATTCACTGAAGTTAGCAAAATAATATGGAAAATTATGAAAAAAATGAAGAGCTGAATAAAAAGAAAAAGACACATAGAATAATAAGTATTCTTCTTCCTAGTCTTTTTTCTTATTCATGGTCGGCCCTCCTACTTCTCAATCTATTTCTCCACAAGTTTCTGTCTTGTGTATCGTCACTTTCTGCAATCAATCTGTTCAGGTCATTTTGAACAACTGATAACCAAGTAGCTTGTGGGCGACCGCGTTTCCTTACATCTTTTCCA